>CAHIKZ030003936.1:0-51534 GCA_903632075.3 Acanthosepion pharaonis
GTCCGAAAATGATAATATCAAGATGAAATAATGAAAACTGACCGTGAAAAATACAATTATGCGCAACAGGTTTTCGATCAATTAGGAAACTTCTGGACTTTTTAGGGCGACCTTTATAGGATCCAGACGGCTATTTTTTTTGCACATGGAATTATTCACTGGTAATTAATCTTCGATTTGGCTGTGAAAATGTCACTCGGCGGTTCCATTAAGAAATTATGCACAATTTTCGAGAAAATCCCATTTTTAATGAAAAAATATTCATTTTCGCTTCAAAATAACATCATTCAAAATTCATTCCTTTTCTTTTCATTTGGCATGAACATCATTGAATAAAAAAGAAAGGCTGATTGGAAATACAAAAGATATGTTTGAAAAACAATGTCGTCTGCTAAGTGTTGTTGTCATCAATTGGGTACGGGTGTTAAAAACAAAACAAAACTTATCAAGCCATTGTTCAAACATAGGTTATATGAATGAAGCCCTAGTAAATGAACCCTTTTTTTTTTTCCACTTTTGCTTTTTATCTGGGAGTGGTGGGTTTTATTACAACTTGTTCTAAGGTTTTGTCCGTTTATTGTTGGTTGGTTGGCTGGCCTTTGACCCAGACGTCAAAGTCAATTAGGTTTATTTTCCTTATTGCTATTTTGAAAAAAAAAAAAAAAAACTTTTTGGTTTCTGGTGGTTAGGAATTGCAGATAAATCTCTTGCCTTTTACTAAAGATTTCGTGGCCAGGTGTCAATTTTTTTAACCCTTGGCAGTCATAATTGAAAATTAACAATGGATTTTGTCGCATTTTTGACCCCCTAGGAATGTTGATTTCCTTGAAAACTCTCAATTTATGCCTGAAATAGTTTGATTATGATTTAGGCTTTCTGATTTTCAAAAAAAAAAAATGGTTAATTTCCCATTAATGGGGGAAATATTTGTTTAGAACAAAAGAAAAAAATGCAAAATTTTCACTATTTTTCACATTTTACCCACTGAAAAAAATTTTGAGTCATTTACACCAGCTAATTTTACTTTTTAAATGAAAGAATATATCTTTGCTTTCAGAAAATACCTAGTTTCATGGGGTTCAGATCAAAAGTTTCCTTGATATTAGTTTAGGTGATGATAAAACAGTCATTTTCAATATTTTACCCCTATAAAAGTATGAAAGCCATATTTTGAGAGAAAATAAGCTGTGACAAAATGACTTTTGCCATTTTTGTGATGATTTTCAGTTGGAAAGAAAATTTTTACCATAGGAAACCTGAATTGACTTTTATTTAAGTTCAGTGGGTCTGTAGGAAACCTCACACAGCTGTGCAGGGGTTATATATATATATATATATATATATATATATATATATATATATATATATATATATATGTATATTTATTTTAATAAATATATATTTAAAATTTTAAAATCAAAGTCATTGGTAATATTGCAAATTTAAAACAACAACTCATTTTCAATAGCATTTTTCGGATACAATAATACATATTATACTTAGTACTAAGAAAAAACAAGAGCCAACATCTATTCTAAATTTGAAGATGTCTGTAGAAACAGACGAAAGCATTGTAGCAAAAATAAGAACTAATACAGAAGAATTTTATGGAAACAAGGATCATTTCATTCATAACGGATTTGAGCTTTTTTTATATTATTTGAATTGTTTATGATGATGGATTTCTTGCCAATTAAATCATTAACCTTTTGCTTTTGTTTTTGTGTGAATAATTTTGAATTTGTAAATTGATTGCACGTTTATCGTAATATATATATATATATATATATATATATATATATATGTATATATATATGTATATATATGTGTATATATTATTATTTATTTAAAATATATTCCAATATATATGTATAGATATATATCTATATATATATATATGTATAGATATATATATGTATGTATGTATACATGTATATATATGTGTTTTATATATATATATATATATATATATATATATATATATATATATATATATATATATATATATATATATAAGGAAAAAGAAAGAAAACTTTAGAAATAGAAGAGTCTTATATTTAACATTGTCTCCTTTGGTTTGTGACATGGTGTAAGATTATTTATTAGTAATGGTAGCATAATGATGAAAAGAATAATACTATTTTGCATAATATGTCTTTTCAATATTATTTACTTTTTTGTCAATGCATTTTGCCCTGTCATATATTGTAAACTTTTAGGTCATAACTTTGTTTCAAGCCATGGACCAATTGATTCACCGTCACATATCTTTAAGGAATAGAAACCTTGCATGTTCCTATTGTCCGTTAAAAGAGAAGATTTAACATTCTAGATATTCATGCATTCCAACCAGACCCAATACCTTGTGACTTACACGCTATTGAGGTAATTGTTACTTATTTCTATATTGTATCTACAGTTGAATAAATAAGTTTGTATTCAATATTATCTGTCTTCATTGTTTGTATATTGCTCTGTTACCAAACTGAAAAATCACAATGTGACAAAAATCATTAGATTTAAGTATTGATGTCACTTACACTCTACAAAAACTTAAGGATAGACTAATAGACAATTATTGAAGGTACAGTGACAGATGGATTGAAGTTCACCTGACCATGACAATATAGTTATGATTTTGGATCCCAGAAGAAAAACAAACCATTTTCATTGGTTTTTCTTCAACAATATTTGTATTATCTGGTAATCTGTGAACAGGATAACATTATTTGTTCTATCGAGCAGATCTGCACATTGGCAGTGTTCGCAAATTGCTTTTTATTGGGTTATTGATTTTGTATCCTATTCTCAGAAAGGTAGGAGGGAGAAGTTATTTGTTTATACTAATGAAAATTAATATGAAGAAATAATCTGGAAAAAGAATTTGTTTGTCAAAGAGTGATTTATTGTATAAAATATTTAGGAAGAAGTTCTTAATTTTAAATATAATTTCATTTTTTTTCTTTATTTTCTCCTAGTTTATATGTAAAAAATGAATATATTTTTGAACAGCTGATTAAGCACCATAACAGATTGAATAATATACACTTATACATGAGTAAATAATCATGCTTTAGTAAAAAAGATGAAACATGTGATTGAACGGTAACTTTGTATGTCACCAATTCAAAAAAATGATACTATGGATGAAGATAAAATGAAATGTGAAAATGATCCACTTTATATTTCATTATAGGTTTGGTTAATTATTTTCAACTCTCCTATCCTATCATAAATCTAATACTATATAATATTTCATAGAAGCAATGTCATTATACACACACCCTATCAAACATTTTTATATCCTCATACCTTTTTACGACCTGATACTGATTTTCACCATGTTGTTCTGGCATGCTCCAAGAGTAACCCCCACCACCACCCTCATCATTCTACCTCATGAATCAAGTATGCACTTTTGTGCTATTCAATAAAAAGACCTGCATTTCAAACTTTTTTTCTGCTTATCTTCTAGCTTTCATCTCTGTTTTTCTCTCTGAAGGATGTAAGGTACTTTCAGTGAGGGAAGAGGCTTTAAATAGAGTTTGTTAAATTTAATTAACAGAAAAAAAAGACATTTTTTTCTTTTTTTAGATATTTTGTTTGATTAGAAAATAATTTTTGCATTTAAATTCCCTTTTATTTGAAGAAACAAGGTAATTATAAAATGTGGAAAAAAAATTCATTACTCTCTTCTTTGAAGGTGCAAATGCATTTATGAATTTTTTGTAGAAATTAAAATTTAAATCATTAAATATAATTTGAATGCTTATAAGGGAGGTGCAAAAAGTCATCAGCCAAAAATTGTAATTATTTTGTCACTGTAGCTAGAAAGAATTTTCTTTTAACTATTAACTTGTAGGATCTTGGTTTATTTTTGAATTTGTTTCAGATCATTGAACCATATCAGCTGAAGGTGTGGAATTTTTAATTGTTGAATACTAGGCCAATATGATATTCCTAATATTACAGAAAACTCTAAAGGAAATCCATTACTGTCTGATGCAAACACTTGGGGATGAGCCTGTTCTACTCAATTGTAAAGGTTTTGAGACCCAAGTTGTAGTATGTTCCGGAAGTCTTCAAAGGTGTCTGAAATCATAGATTATGTTCATGGCCAAATTTTGGCCAATTGATGAATCTCAAAAGAATTGTTGAAACATTAAAGATATCCAGGGAAAGCTATTAATTTAATAATTAATAACAGTTAGGTATGAAGTAGTTGCTCAAATCAAATGAATGCAAAATGTTTGTCACCAACAGAAATAATATAGGATAGAGATCTCCAAGTTCATTTTGTAGCATTTTCAGCAATATAGTTGATAACTTTTTTTGAACAACTTTTCACTATTGTCTCATTGTTACACCACCATGATCTAAAGACTAAAACAATTAATGCAATGGTAGCACAATGGTCCTATATGACCAAAGAAATTCAAAACTCAAAAGTATGCAGGAAAGGTCATGACTATCTTCAGAAGGAACAAACAGTTTATGCATAATATTACTCTAACTTGCTGTGTTGATTAATGAGAGATTAAAAGAAAAACAGTGAGGAGAATTTGTGTAAAAGTATTCTCTTTATATAGGAAAATGCACATACTTACAGGGCTTGTAAGATGATAGGTGTTTTGAAGAATTTAGGGTTTTACTGCATAGATCATCTGCCCCATTAAACCAGATCTTTTTGATGATTTCCTGTTTCCAGACCATAAAAAATGTTTGAAAGGAAGGAAATATTTTAAGAATTTGGAGGTGATAGTAGCAGCAACAACAAAGCAGTATTTCAATGACTAAAAATATATTTTTTTAAGAATAAAACAAATTTTGGAAATGCTGTATCAAGTATGTTGAAGTGTGGAATAGCATATATGTTTTATGGTTTTGTCATCCTCTTCTTGATTGAGCCTACTAACTTTTCTGTAACTATCTTGTAATATAATTAGTCTGATAATATTTGGAAGTTGTTGCATGCTCAGATTTCTAATTAAAAAGGTGTTCACCTATACATAGGAATTTATTGTGCAAGGTGTTCAAAAGATGGCGTCATCTGGATCTGTTGCCACCCATATGTAGCAACAGTCCTGAAAAAGACTGCACTTTAGATAACAATTGTCATTTATCACCTATATACACAAATTTTCTTTGCAATCTTTTTAATCTTCACTTGTTCCAATATGGAGAAGTTTATAATGAACTGTTGTCAGTGTAGATTGAAACTTGATTGTTTCCCATGAATGATCTGGTTGATATTGTAAGAAAAACACACCTGGTTACTTGAACAGTATTACCTGTCTTCCACTATGATCACAACAATTTCACCATAACTCATCAAATCAAGTACTCATCTAGCACCATTTATACACCTTAGCTTTCAGTTAAACGGAAGTGGTTGGAGATGATATCATAGTAACAGTTAGGGTAGCCTTTATTGAACTATCCAACAATATAGATATTGTTCAATTCCCTGATTTTTCGGAAATGCCTTATTAGTTCAGAATACAAAATCTATTTGATATTGCTCTACAATTTCCCCAAGAGTATTGAACAAATTAAAAACTTGCTATCTAGATAACCATAGGAATCAAAGCCTTTTGATTGCTGCTGCTTTATTGACAAGCTCCACTCTCCAATCAAATGGGGCTCATCTTTAACCAAGTTCCTGTCTTAATTTCAAGTATCGTAGGAAGGTTTATGTCAATATCTATCTAAAGAAACTAAAACTTTAAGAGTTAGAAAATATAATTATTAAATATAAAATAACTTAAGAAAAGCATAAATTATAATTATAATTTCTGTTTGTGTGTTACCATAACTCAACAAAGACAGCACATTGTAGAGCAATTTTTGTTGCTGCAAAACTGATGAAAGGCTCTAATGAGTATAAAGCAATTTCCAATGCAGTTGCATTTCTGAGTAATTTTTAATTAATTATAAATTGACAAAAATAAAGCTTGTCCAAAGGAGATAAATCCAAAACTATTAACAATAAATTACAGTTGTTTTTCTGTTTATTATTTTTATTTTCTCAAAGAAAATCCTTGATCCATAAACACTTTTCTCCATCAGCCATACCAGTGATGATATTTTAATCTGCCAATGACCATAAATTCTATAAATAACAGGGTCTGCTGAAGGTAGCATTTAAACATATAAACATTGCCAATTTTATTGACCTTTTGATATCTATAATAGGAAATGTTTGATTGATAGTCTTAAAGAAGGATACTATTGCAAACTAGTATATTTTAGTTATAAATCAGTGCACACTTACATTCACATTATTAGGACTACATTCATATGAATACAACCATGCAACTCATCATAAGCCATTTTCTCTTTGTCTTATAACAATTAAGCTGATTTTCAATTAAATTTTTAGACATTTTTATAGTTTAATTTAATATGATAATCCTGTTCTGTTAGTAATGTTTGCATTAATTCGTGATCCTTAGCAATCTTTCCTAATTTTCAATATATTTCTATAGTAAAATCATTAGCAGTTCATTTACATTATATAATAATCCCATTTTCTCAATCATGTTTGTATTAATTCTTGACCATTGATAATACTATTCTTCCTGATTTTTAATTTATATCAAGATGAGTGTCAAAACTTGCTCAAGCAAATTTTAGGCTTAGGGTAAACATTTCAAAATTTTGGTGCTTAAAATTCCACTGTTAAATACTAATGTGACTGGTAGTTTTTACTCCATCACAACCAAGTAAATATTTTTCACCCTTTTGCACATTACCTTGCTGCCTTGTTAGCACAACAAAGGGCCACAACTTTCCTCCACTTAGATTGATCGCAGAGCCCAAAACCAGTTGATGTTTCTTTTTCTCAGTTCTTCTTTAATTGCAATGCACCATGTCATTTCAGGATGACCCCTTGATCTTTTACAGCCTTGAGGTATCCAGTTTAGAGCAACTTATTATAAATTCTGCACCAAGACCAACATTACTGTAGTGAACGAGATAATCAAGTACCCCAGAAAAAAGTTCGTGTTTTGTGTGCGATCTGCCGAAGAAGGATTACCAAAAAGTAGTCAGCAAAACTCTCGTTCACTACAATTACACAATTTTCCAACGAGGAGTACCAAACTGTGTTCTTTGAGTCTTCTGGGCAAACCTCTGAAGTTAATATTTTGTAGAATTCTTCTAGCAGAACATGAGTATTAAATGTCAATTTTTTTTAATTAATAATATTCTGTATATATGTTCACATAACAAATATGTACCATTGTAATTTTGACATCTGCTTGCTTTTAGTACTGGCTGTTAATGTATATGCAATCATTAATGAAAAAAAATTATAATTATTAAATCCTACCCATGATATGTTATGGGTTAACACATAAGTAAATAATTTAATAAAATAAACTTTAATAAAATAAACACCTTAGTAAATAATATTAATAGTATAATTTAATAACTGTAATAATCTAAATAATTTAAGTTAAAATAGTTTAAATTATTAAATAAATAATTTATTTTTAAAAGTTCCTTTGGGAAAGAATGTAAGAATTTCCACTTTATTTTTCTTCCAGTGAAAACCTCTGTTGAAGAAATATTTAGGCGACTTCATTAACCTGGAATAAATTAAATAAAGAAATGTTAAATATTAGGCATAAAAAAAATGAGGCATTAAGAGTATTGGAAGCTGTAAATGAAGGGCAAAAAACTAAGTAAGACTAAATACACATTTTTTATTTATTTTGTTAACAAGCAAGAAATAATGGCTGTGAAAACACTTTGTTTTAATTCACTATTAGCTTAAGCTTTTATACTTTTTAAAAATTTATTCAATTTCAAAGAAAATTGTTTGTCAAAGCATACTTTTAAAAGCTATATACATAAATTTTTCAGTTAATCTGAACAAATATAAGAAATTTGTTATGAAAACAGTTAAATTCAATGTTGCTTTGTGTTAGATAAAGAATGAGGATTCCTGCTATATCCCACCCACCATGTTCCTCTCAACTCAATGTCTCCAACTTCAATGTGGGTAGCAGTGTATACATCATTGAATGAATATATTCAGGCACTAAAGCATCTGAGTGGAGATGGTAATTACAGGGCTCTCAGTGCTTAAATGTCAAAAGAAACAATATGTGATACTTTTGTAAGTGGTTTAATTTCAAATGCTGTCCATCAGTACCTGTTTGAAAACAAAACATTTGATCATGTAACAGCTTTTTATCAAGCAAGATCATGGAACAACTCTAGTTTAGAATCATACTTTGCATCACAGAAAATTTTTACAACAGCAGCAGCTTTTTTTTGAGTGATAATACTGGCTCACATATATTAGTAGTGACATTGTTTTCTCTAACAGACAGGAATGTTTCCTCTTGTGGAAATAATAGACACTGAAACTCTCTGGCAAAAATTTTTTCAGCAAGAACTGGAATATCTGTTGTACTTCAGTCTCTAACTTTTGCTGTGATGGCAACTCCTGCAGAAATTGTATTTACTGCTACTACTTGGTTAAATTAAATGAAAAGAGGGAGCACTTATGAACATTGGTAGTACTTTCTATTCTGATTTTCTTTATTTGGTGATTATATTTGCAAACACATCTAATTTTTAATACTGTATCTATGGCATTAACTTCTTTGAGTGCTATTATTTCTGGATATTATTTGGTAAATGTAGAGCTGAAGAGATATCAATACCAGAACATTAGGTTGGCTGTGTGTTGTATGTGCTGATATTACTCATGGACAGGACTTATTGAAGCAACAGCAAAGCATCTGTGTATGTTTCAGTGGGGAAAACCCTCATGACTGTATTTCCGGTCTATAATATGCAGGTTGTATTTCAGTTTTGAAAGTAGTGTAGTGTTGGTTTATCTGGTAGTAGTTTTTCTTGTGCCTTTTTAATCTGAATTTGGACATGTTAAAAAGAAAGAATAGGAGAAAGAGGAGTGGACAATTTTAAGTCTCTTCCTTTTACAAGTACTTATAGAGGCACTCACAAAAAAGACTTTGTAAAGAAACTGTTATATCTCGTGCAAGATATAATAAACAAAGTAAACCCGAGTGTGGTTTTCAATAATAATTTTATAATCAGATGTAGGTATGTCAAAATACAGAGACAGAGTCAGGAGTAAGCTAACTGCAATGGTGTTAGTAAACGAAGACCTTTTTTTCATCTACTGTTGCCTGTGGTCGTACTTTATCGGCCACCAGACCGTCCATTATCGTGAATGGGGAAGTTGGGTTATCTCATCACAACAGAAACATTTATTAAAATGACAAAAAAGAAGTTTTACAATATAAAAACTGTACAAAATACAATATAGGTCATGCATATAATGTCCCTTGTGTTGTACAAACTAAAAAGGCAGATTAACAGTTCTTTGAACTACAAATCTTTTTTTAGAAAACAACAGTTCACCAAAAAAAAAACAAACAAAAAACACCATCAGTAGAAGCAATCTTTCTCATCTCACACTTTCTCGTCTGTCACATCCTTTCTTTGCCTGATTGTGGTAAATTTCTTTATAAATTTTACAGACAAAATTTTCCCTTTATAAAGCAATCAGGTAGCTCCAAATGGATCAGAAACCAATTTCTTAGGTGTTATATACTTTCTATCCTTACTGGTTAAAAATTTGAGAATGACTATCCAATTAAACAACAAATATTTGCAACTTAAATTTGGTAGGTTTTTGACAACTTAAAAGTTGATCCTCATTTTGTAAATTTTTGACACAGAATGTTTAAAATCATCTGTTTACATTTTGGTGTTTGTTTTTTTATAACATCAATTTAGATTTTTTTGTAAATTATTTGCACATAAATATTTTATTCATGTTTTATTTTTATTTTTTTAAATTGTCTGGCTTCATATTTTTTCAAAGAAAATGTTTGTAACATTCTAATTTTCTTAATTAATTTTTTTATATAATTTAATTAGATACTTCCCAAAAATAAGTGATATCTAATTTTTAAATTCATTTTAAAAAAATGAAAAATCATTCTTGAAACTTTAATTTTAGTTTAATTCCAAGGTAATATATTAAATATTCCCAATAAGCAAAATATTTTAGTGTATTTCAAACCAATTTTAACTGATTGGATTTTTTTCCTTATTAGTAAAATTTATAAATTCATTCATATTGACAGATCTGTCATCACAATATAATTCTCTTTATTAAAAAATCTTTTAAAAATAAGATACTTTTCTGAAATGTTATTTGAGAAAAATTAACTAATTTAAAGTTTAATTAATCTGAATTGAAACAAAGATTACTTACTTTTTTAGTTTAAAATATTGCAGAAAAGCTTCTTTTCTAAGATGGAGTGAGTATTTTTTATACATTGAGTGATTTATTGACAGCCTGATGTTTGGGAAATTTAATTAAAGGGGACATAATTAAGAAAATTTATATGATTATGACATGAACACCTTTTTATATATATATATATATATATATATATAATTTTTTTAACTACTCAGTAATCTTAAAAATTTTAAATATTTTAAGCATTTTAATATTTTATTGAATTTTAAGTACTTTAGCTTTACAGCCTTACTTATGAAGGTGCTTCTTGAGAAAATGTTAGAAAATGGATCTAATAAATTTTAAATTTACTATAGGTACATCTTTTATTTTCTGATAATGTTGTGTTTGGACTTCTGTATTTACAAAAATTCACAAATAAAAAAATTCAAAATTCATTTTAAAATACTGGGGATCAATGGATTCTAGTGAGCTTTTCTATTTATAATTAGTAAATACAGTTTTAATTCAATTACAATATTTCTTGACTGCTACAAATTAATGTAGAATTTTAAAAGATTTAAAAGTTTATAAATTATTCTAATCAAAACTTTTAAAAAAGTTTTCAGGTAAAATTAAAGAAATAAGAAAAGTCCAGTATTAATATATGTTACTAATCTTCAAAAATTATTTCAAAAAGAAGTTTTCCTTATTTTCATGAGTGGGCCAGTTTATTTAAGTAGTGCTGTTTTTAATCTCTAACACTGATAGCATAGTATAGTTTTATTCTAGTACATGTTCATTAATATGATCACCATCTAAACAGGAGAATAATTTAAATTATGAATGAATCATTTGTATTTATATGGAGGATTTTCTTTGATCTGGTAGCAGTCCATTTCAAAAGTATATTATTGATAAGTTGAGAAATGTTCTCAATTTACCCTTTTCATCTTTTTAATATACTGGATTTAACATTCTCTCAACAAATGACATTTGAACAGTGCACCAACTCTAATAGGTATCATCATTATCACCTGTTTCTATCAGTGGTCAACAAGCAGTTCAGAAAACTAATGAACTATCTGAAACGGAGGAGAAAAGCTACAAGAACTTTATGAGTTAGCTAAAATGATTAGCTTCAAATACTAAACTTGATATTTTGCCTTTGAAAGCTGTCATTTAAAGATCTACCACAGATAACCTTCTAAAAGTAATCAATGGAGTGGTTTATTATAGCTTTTTTTTTTTTTTTTTAAATGAATAAACATAAAATTTTGTTCTCTACAATGCTTCTCTGCCACAGCTTTTGCTAACCTCTCTGATGAAATCTTTCATAGAAATGTTATTACTGAGTGGAAAATCATTGTACAATATATTAGCAATCAAGGAAAATAAGAAGCGTAGTTAAATCAACCTTGTCTGCAGAGACTACACCATTGCTTGACTGTGTTGAAGATGCTGTTTACATTGCCAGTATAATAAAGCAAATATCAAGTTATCCAAAGTTAAAAAATAAACATAAACAGTAAAAGTTGCATGGAAACATTGTTTTCTTCTAAAAATGTAAAAGATAAAAGGTGATTATATTACAAGTGACTACATCTCAACTGATTGAATGACTAATTAGCCAAAAAAGTGGGTATGAAAAGAAAAATATTCACTTCTATTCCATAAAAATATGAGAATTGTTAAAATTCTATTCTGGAACTTTATATTAAAAAGTTACTTCACTTCTCTATAAATGGACTCTTGCTCTAAAACAAATGAGCTAAATTCGTTTTTGTCAGTCGTTTTGCAATTGCCACAATGATTGTTTTGCAGTCTGTCCTAACTATTTGTGGTTATTTTATTCAAGGTGCAACATGCTCAGGTACAAATGGTTACTTCTAATGTAGCCCCTGTCTCATTACACTATGAAAGGCAGGGTCAATCCCTGATGACTGAAGAATCCCAATGGAGAAGTGCCAAAAGAGATGAGCAACTTTTATTAACATTACAGTACTTTAAATATGGCCTTATGTGTCATATTCTTCTCCAGTGGGTGTGCATAATAAAGACAGTCTTTTTATAATTTTTTGATAAATATATGCCAATATTCCCTTGCTGAACTCTATTATTTGCTCCCTTCAAACTTTAGCATATCATATTCCCACTGGATTGTTAAAGACTTTAAGAAGATTGTTTCTCTCATAAAAGTTATTACCACTACTCAAGATGGCTGAAAAGGCATTATATATATATATATATATATATATATATATATATATATATGTGTGTGTGTGGTGCATTCTTTTCATAAAACATTTCCTTTCTGCAGATGGATAAATTAAATAAACTAGTAGACCAATGGCTTTCTTGTCAAGGACATAACTTCTAGTGAACAAAAAAACATTCTACAATAGAAAGATATGGTATAGTGGAGATAAAACTTAATTGGGTACCATTTTTGCCCTTCTTATTGATAAGAAATCAGTAGTTTTTAAAATTAAAAAAAATATAGGTCGAAGAGTGAACTTGCTTGTTATAGTTTTGGCACAAACTAACACCTTCAGAGAGACATCACAGTAGATACTTTGTTTAGTGTACCATTCTGCTGTTGGTTCTGGATTTTGGTTAAATTGTACAACTTCTTGTCATCCAGGTATCATGTGAATTATCTATTTTGTTAGAACAAGGAACTTCTAATTCTCTGTCGAAGACTTAAAAAATTTAAAAAAAAATTAGTTTTGCCCCGAGTTTAAACAGCTGTGCTGAGTTCAAACAAGTTTCATCAACCTAGTGTATTACATTTGATCAAGGCAATTCTATCATTTGAGAGAATAGCTGTTGATTTTAAAGATCCTTTGTTATCAACTACATTGAAACAATACTTATTATAATAAATAAATTTTCTTGCTTTTTTTTTTGCGTTTACTTATCCTTATATAACATCTTAAACAATGATTCAGTGCCTCAGTCAGTTATTTGTTATTTTTGCCATGGTTACATTCTTGGATTTGGACAGAGGTGTTTCATTCATTTCATTGGATCTTTTCATAATCATGGAATTTTCACAAACTGGACTGCCTTTTCATCTTCAAGTTGATGGGCAGTATTGAAGATATAATAAATTATATTGCACTCAAATCACAATACTTGTCTTTGATTCATTGGTAGTTTGTCTACTGTTGTCTACTTACTGCTACTCTACATAAATTATTATTTAATTTCCAAAGCTGATCAACAAGTGAATGCTTTATTCTAATCTGATTAACCTCAATTAGAGCTGCTCTTTCAATGTATCATGTCAGGCAAAATACAAATCACTTGTTGGAGAAGTGGAATTCTTTGAAGAATACCTTCTTTCTGTTAATATTCATTTTGATTATGGGGATTTTGACAGTTTATGAAAAGTTAAAATCTGAAAGGTTAGATAAGCTTATGAAAACAACTACAATCACAGGATGATCATTTGGTTTAGCCACAAGAAATGTTATTCATGCAACCTAGCAGATGAATTAATACCTTTATTGTAATGAAATTTTGTGATAAAACAAAAAAACTGTTACATTCACAAAAATATTAAAAATGCAGTGTCCACAATGGACTCAAATGATATTGTACAGAACAAAAACTTGTATACTGAGAACTTTAAACATCAACAAGGCAAGGTCATGTAAAAATTGGGGAAAATAGTCCAAGAAGCAAAGGAAGCTATAAATGTTAACCAGTTCACAACCACCAATTCCTGATCCTAGCTAAATCAGTATTAGCTTTATTAGATCTGTCTCTTGTGAAGTTGTTGCTTCACTCTCTAAGGTATTAAATAAAATCTTATTGATACTTGTTTTAGTATCTCTCTGTTAGTAAATGGAACTCTTTTGACAATTTCATCCAGTAGTAGTGGTAAATGTCAATGGCAAGCAAAAATCTGATGTTGATGACCAGAAAATCTGAAGATTGAAATTCCTTGTTTAAGACAGTTTTTGAGTAGACTTTATCGAGTTTCAGCTTTTTCAACTACTCTGGTTTTACCATAAACTGTAAAAATAAATTATTCAAGACAATATTACAAAAAAGGACATTAATTTAAATGCAACTACATCTTCAATGAATTTAATTGTTAATGCAATTTGTCTGCTTTTACTGATGTCCAAGTGTTACATCACCTCAAAAATGTGATGGTTACCATGCACACAATAGTATTACAAAAAGTGGTCAATACTCTATCTACTTAATTCAGCTATAACTGATTGCAAATCTTTCTATCAATAAAGCTAATGTCTAACACTTTCTCTCTCAACCCCTAATGTTGAAATCAGCAATGATATGATTACCTTAGAAAGTTATGAGCAACTATCAAGCAGCCTCTATGCACAACACTATGAAAAATACATACATAAAATCAACTTACATTTTTATGTCTTAAAACATTACTGTAAAAATGTATTTAAAATACAGCATTACATTTCACTACAGTTGCTGGAAGTTTACTGACTAATTAAAAATGCCACTAGTAGCTAATAAGAGTCAAGATTCCAACAAAAGCATATAAAAAATGAATCCATTGCTCCTGTGGGCAAGTCATTAATTTGTCACAGGAGGAATACTACTAGAATACTTATTCTACTGTACCACGGTCAAAAAAAGGTGTTAAATTTTAAAATGAATATCTACCAATTGGATTCTTCTTTTACTGTTTTTTATAAATGTTTATTCCAAACGGATTTTGCCATTTATTTTTTTTTTCAGCTATATGTGCATAAACAAACAGAAAATTTTAAAACTCTATTATGCAGATATTAGGCTAAACATGAGTGGTAATAAATCTGAACACAGTCAGGGTTCAGTTTTACAATATATTTATTATATTGTAAACTGAAGCCCCACTAGAACCATTCCATTCAATATCACTTTACAACTTAATTTTTCTTAAAAATGAAAACTTTTGTTGAAGGAAATAAAGTAAACTACACAAGATAAATACTTTTCCATATAAAAGTCTGTTACTTCAGTTAACTGAAAGAAATTTGGGGATTTCCTACATGACCTTTGGTGTCCAGGAGGGAATACACAAATACCTCAGTCATTTAATTTCTCTCTTTCTCTTTCTTTCTCTCACGCACAAATTCTATTTGGTTTTCCTATCTACCCTTCACCCTACCTGATTATTTAGTGAGGTTTGTGCCATTTTTCCTTTTTTGGTAAACTAAATCTATGAGAGCCCCTCCATCATTCCAACTCTGATTTTGTCTTTATGGGAGTCCTGTCTGTTTTATAGACTCGCCCCTGTGTCTATTACCTCCTTCTTCAATATTTTTACACTCTTTTGTTGTATACATTTTGGTTAGTGGGACAGGTGTATGGGGGTTGAAGATAGCTTGCTCTGAATCTCTCATCAGTATACCTCAGATTGTACTTTTGTCAGCTCTCTACAAGGTCAAGGATATTTAAGGTTTCCATAATCCATGGATTAGTTATAATTGCTTTCAATTGTGGGCTTTTCTTTTCCTTGTCTATTTACATTGGTAAAGGATTCAGTTATTTGTTTTCTGTCTCTTTACATGTTACATTGCACTTCTTTGTGAAAACTTTTTGTGGGTACTATTTATGTAAACTTTCATGAAAGAAGACCAAGGCAAATCAGAAAAGGTATCACTTTGTATGTTTTAATATGGGTTAGATGTGGGTGTGTAAACTGACTCCACTCCCAACTTAGTTCAGTTGAGCTCTCTGTATTTGAAAATATTCAAACCAACTTAAGTAGAAGGAAAGCATTTTCAACCCTGTATGAATGAAGATGATGAGTAGCACTACTAAGTAGTAGTAGTAGTAGTAGTTCTTTTATCTTCAATTTTGTCAAAATCACACATCATCATTCGAGTTATTCCACAAGACTTAAACTCCTCCCCCATAATGTTAAAGGCTGGTCTTAATATGACAATTAGGTTACAAAGAGCACTGGCTGCAGTCATTCATATCTATGCGGATATTCTTTATTATTCCAGAATTCTTGATGCCCTAGAAATATTAGTAACATTATTTTAGAACCTTGCACACTTATCCTAGTGTCCCTTTCATTTTTCAAAACAGTTTGCAAACTCCTGTCTTAGGATCACTGTTATCTGTCTAAAGACATTTCAAAGGCAATTTTTAATTTTAGGAAAAGACAAAAGGTCCAAATGGTCAGACCAAAACTTTTGTGGGAGCTGATAGTCTTTGTATTTCAATTCATATTTAATGTAAAACATAATATTTATCCAAACATCAAATAAAATAGTCAACAAATTAAACTTTGTCTTTTTTATTCTTTATTTCTATAATGGCTATATTATTATTGGTTACAGAATTTAAATGTTTTTTTGTTAGTAGACATCAATCAGGGATTGAAATTAAGTTTGGATGACAAAAATTTACATTAAAAACAGTATACTGTGGGTTACCCCATTTGGTTATCCAAGGTTTGCCAAAATATTGTTAGGTGGCACTGTTAAACAGCTATAAACACAAGATACTCTTTGTTTTTTTCTCTTTTCCTTCTAGCATGAGATAGAAGTAACATCCACAAGGACCTTTGTCTTGGACATGGGGATATCTTTCTCCTTAGTGACTGAACTTTCACATACTTACATGTGCAATTCATAATTCCTAAGTGTTAATGTTTTCTTTCTTTTATGTGCATACCATTGTGAATTTCTTTGTTAATCAGTTATATAAAACATATAGAAATATCACTTTGTTGAAATTTATTCCATTTCCTTACACCTCCTTTAACAATAACGACTCATTATTTACATGTGTAAATTTTGTTTGTTATTGCTTTTAATATAAACAGAAGCAGTACCGCAATAATGCAAATTAATTTTTGTTTTTCATGACTGACTTCAGGCAATTTTTTTTTTTTTTTGCAATTAAAATCAAAAACTTCAAAAAAGATATTTAAATTATTACAATTTTTTTTTTAATTTTTATAAAAAATGTATGTGATCATTGTTACAGTTTGTAATGTTTTTCTAATCTATCCAGTTTAAATGAGTAACATATACATTACAGTTTTATGTGGATATATTTTGTGAATATATATGTAAAATATGAAAGGTGTATTTGATCTGCACTCATACATATGAACAAAAACAAAGCTTGACATATTTAGTGTGCTACAAATCAAACTAGCTTCAGGTTCTAAGCATTAGTCCATCAATTATCACAGTGAAAGATTCAAGCAATTCTTTGGGTTTTTTTGTTTTTGGGGTTTTTTTTTTTTCTTAGAATGGTGATTAGACCAATATGAATCTTTGTACAACATTGGAGTTTGAGGGAAAACAGATTTTGAAAATATAAACATGTATTTTTCAGATTGTTTCCTTTTCTTCCATTAATATTTTTTCTCTCTTACTTTGGACTTTGTGTAAATTAGAGCTTGACAGTGTGCATATGTGTATAAGAAAACAAAGATGCTTGGCTAGTGGAAGTTGACCTTACTAGGTAAAATGTTACTAGAGGCAATTGTGTTAGGTTTATTATTTCTATGGAGTTTTACTTTAATTATGTATTTAACAAAGTCAAAGATAAAGGAATTTGCCACTGATAATAATATATGCTCACTCTCATCTATTGTTGGAGTTTTTTTTGTGATTTCTAAACATTAACGCATTAATGTCCTGTTAATGGGGTTCATGGAAATTCTGTGATTAATTTTTGCAGGTTGCAAATAAAACAAGTTATATATTACTGTAATAATTATAATAATAATAAAAAAGTAAAACAATATGGATTATTTGCCCTTTTAAATATTGCTTATAATGGTGCATTAGTCTATTTGAAAGTTCTTCCTTTGGAACCTTATCAACTTATCACAGCATCTCTCACTTTTGCAAAGTCTGTTTTAAGGGTTTCTTCATTGTGTTTGCCCTAAGTTTTTCAATAGCATTTCCATACTGAATTTTTTCTTGGGGAAAAAAAGATACTGGTGTTTGCAAGGTAGTAAATCTGTACTGTAAGAATAGAATCTAAATTTTTTTTTTTGTTTGTTCAGTCATTGTGAATACAATTATCAAACACTATGCAATGGCAGTCCACTGCTGATTGGCTTACTTCATTGTTCTGATTGAAGTTACATCAAAGCTGATTTTCCAGATATTAAAAATGGCTAAATCCTTCAATTTCAGAAAAGCTGTCCTTTTCAATTCTTCATTATTATTTTTTGCTGTGGAATGGTTTAGGTCATCAGATTTTGGGTGAGCAGTGATTGCTTTTTGTTATTGAATGATATATAAATATTATAAAATAGAGAGAGAGTTTATCTATCATCTGTGGGTCAGTAAATTCTAAGAACTTGTGACAGCTTCAAGGATAGGTATGGATAGATACATAAGTAGATATAAAGTATATGAGCAAAAAAACTAGTTTGCTTTGGAGCAGATATCAAAAGATTTTTAAGTGTCATAAAAACAGATTATGTGGTCTTTAACAGTATAGCTTTCATGCAAGAAACTTTTATTTTCTATGATTTATATATATATATATATATATATATATATATATATATATATATTGAAGGTGTAAAATGAAAAAAATAAATATCAATAACAGTACTATTCTCAATGTAATGAACAATCCCCAGGTTGCATAATAAAATCTCACACTGCAAAATAAGTTATTGTAAATATTTTTAAGAAAAGCAAAGCAAATATAAGCTTAATTTCATGTCATATTTATCATATAAATATATCCTGAAACTGTTTCCAGTATTGGTTGATTAATATCAATATTATTGTGGAAATACTGACTTCTATAATAAAAGTGTTGATAAGAGATAATTTAAAGTGGTTTTAACTATTTTTATTTTAGTTTTCAGTCAACTGAGTCTCAACTCAGAAAACTTCATAACTATGAATGGTAAAGAAATATTTATTTTGTTATAAAACATTATTTTTGGTTCATTTATCTAAAAAGAAAATTATGCTTGAGACAAATTATAAATTAAATGATTTGGTAAAAAAGAATCATGGTTCAACTCTTGGGACTGAAGTATAGACATTTCTCCAGTTAAGATACAGCTTGTGTCTAGTTTTTTTATGCATAAAACCTGCAACTAGTAACTATTTCTTATCAAATCCATCAGCTTTTTTTTCTATCAAATTTACAAAATTTAAAAATTTACAATTTTACTGTTTTATAGGCGAGCTGGAGTATGGTTGATCAAAAATGACAAAATATGACATTATTCCCAATGATAAAAGTATATTGCCAACATTAAAATCATGACAGACAACATTTTTCATAAATAGTAGTTAAATGTACCCACTTGCTAGTGTTGTGTATAACATCTTGGTTGGAAATTTCAATAAACATATGACAGAAAAAAATAAAATTTGTCAGAAGCTATTGAAAAGTTTACTATTGCAAAATTAATGTTTTTTTATATCGATCTATTGATCTCCAGTTCAGAGCTCTGTCAAAAGTTAATATTACTAATCAATACCAAAGAAACTGCTGAAACATCAGGAAATGATTGACCACTGACTCATATTAAAACAAAATCACTTTTATTCTTTTTGGCATTTAGAGTGTGAAAAAAAAAATCTCTTTCAATGTATAATTAATTTCTTTTTTCTGTCAAAGTTGGAATACGTACAAGTTTTACTACCTAGATATATTTATTAAATTTTCCAGGTTGGGAGTTGGTTGCTTGGGACACTTGCCAATTTTTGCTTGTTGTGATTATCTTTAATTGCTTTCAAATTATTTTTGTTAGAAAATCTTAGGGTTGGAAAAGGTTTTATATATTTAATGAGCATCTTTGATCATTGTGACATTGTAGCAAATTTAAGTGACCTTAGTAGTATAAGTATCTCTATAAATTTTAAGTGTAACATGTGCAATCTCTTTATTCCACATAAAGAAAATAATAGTAATGTTATAGGAGCTGAATTTCAACCAAAATAAAAGTAACATAAAATAATTCAAAATCATTGGTTTGTCTTTAAAAAAAGTGTACTTAGGTTTATTTGGACTCTTCTTTGATTGTCAAAGATGTTACTATAGACATGACATTTTGGAGGATAGCTGCAATTATAAAACAACCTTAGAAGTAATTGATTGACTTTCAAACATCGAGATTGTATTTATGTAGTTCAATGCTTTTATGTTATACCTGAATGTACCTATTCTATTATTAATAGACTCTCCCACACATAAGTAATAGTAGCGGTCACCAGTTGAGCTCAGTGGAGTTGAGTCAGTCGATGTCGGACATTGAAGTATCAACCATCACAACTAGATTGCTGCGTCATTAACTCTTATTTCAAGTTCCTAATGTTTTGTACGTCGAACATAATTTAGGACGACTTATTGAAATACAAGCCTCCACTGTGAAAAATACTCTACAACACATTGGCGACAAGGGATTCGTTTCTCACACGTGAAAAGAAAAACTTTGTGTTTACTTTACAACACATTTGGTGACTGAGGATGCGAAACTCATACGGAGAAAGAAAAAAAAAAACTTTTCGTACGCCTCTACAAAACATTGACGACGAGGGATTCGTAATTCATTACGGAAGAAAATTTTTCGTTCACTCTATAACAACACATTGGCAACCAGAATTCAAAATTCATACAGAAACAAAAATTTAAAGAAAGAAAAAAAAACTTTGTGTTCACTCTACAACACTTGTTGACATGGATTCGTAACTCATACAGAAGAGGGGGAAAAAAAAAAAAATCACCCGCCATAATAAACGTGGTATACGTCAGATTTGGATTCATATAGTGAAAGAGAAAAAAAAAATTTGCTCACGTTATTTAGTGACTAAATTCGTTTTTCATACAGAGGAAAAAGAAAAAAAAATTTGCTCATCAAATTTTCGGTGACAACATCTTGGATTCACATTTAAAAAAAAAAAAAAAATAAGACAAGAAAGACGACAACTTAGTGACGAAAAAATCAGTTGTATTCTCAACTGAAAAAAGAATTTTTTTTTATTGATAAGACAGTTTGCTCAAATAGGTCACAAATTGCAAATTCGTTTTGGACCCCCCTCTACAATATTTAAGCATTGTGTAAACTTTTTGCGAAGATGGAGGAATGCAAAAATATATTCCAGGAATTTTTTAAGTTCCAGACGGAACAACAAAAGACAATATTGGAGCAACAGAAAACATTCCAGATACAACTACAGGAGGAAACTTTTAATAGACACATTCAATTTCAACGAGAAATGGAACTGATGCATAAGGAGTTTCAAAACAAAATTCTGGAAATAACTGAGAAGAGGAAAGAGAAAAATCTATGAAATGATTCTTTCCCAGAGAATACAATATGGAATTCAATTGAAATATTCACGTACAGTCCAGACGAAGAGATAACTTTTGAAGAGTATTTTAAAAAATATACCGACGTGTATAACAACGACTGCCACACGTGGTCTGAAGGAAAGAAGGTTAGACCTCTTTTAAGCAAGTTAGGAACTGCTAAGCATAACAAATTGGTAAACTACATTTTACCGAAAAAAACTAGCGAGTTGACTTTTACTGATGTGGTAAATATATTAAGTGAATTATTTAGTAAAAAGACATCTTTGTTTCACAAGAGGTGGAAATGTTTGAATCTGATGAAAGAGGAAGAACAAGACTATATAACGTATGCAGCCAATGTGAACAAGCATTGTGAAGAATTCAAACTAGCAGAATTAAGCGCTGACAATTTTAAGTGCTTAGTATTTGTTCAAGGACTAGTATCAGAAAGTGACGCAGAATTGAGGAAATTGGTACTTTCAAAATTGGAAAACCAACAAAGTCTTACGATACAGAGTTTGGCAGAAGACTGCACAAGATATGTTAGCGTAAAGAAAGACTAAAAAAGATAGAACAGTCTGGCGTTTCGCATGTAAGGAAAAAAAAATACACTACAAAAAAGAAAGTCAGTCTACCAAAAAGAATTCTAAAATTGCGGATTATCAAACAAAAAAGTGAAATACCAAGAGAAAAATAAACAAAACTCCCGAAGCCATGTTTTTTTGCTTTGCGGTGAACTTCACTGGTATAGATATTGCAATTTTAGGAATAAAAAATGTTTCAACTGTGAAAGAGTGGGGCATAAAAGCTCGCACTGCAGGTCAAAAAATAAAGACAATAAAATAAGAAAATTAAAGTCCGATGAAGTGAACGATGGAATAACTAGAAAATTTGTTACCATCGAAATAAGTAATAAAAAAATAAAAATGCAACTCGACACTGGTTCCGACCTATCTATCATAAATTTGAATACGTGGAAGAAGTTGGGGAAACCAACTTTAATGAAAACAAATAAAATCGCAAGGTCAGTGATGGGAGAATTTGTTACAAATGTCACGTTAAATAAAAAAACGCGAAAAGCTAAACTATTTGTCATAGAAAATACCACAAACTTACTTGGTATGGATTGGATAACAGAATTTCAATTATGGGATTTACCAATAAATTCTTTCTGTTACAAGGTTGAAAATTTAAACTGCGAAGCCCAAAAATTAGTAAAAAAACTGAAGAGGACTTTTCCTACTGTTTTTTCTCCAGGTTTGGGAATGTGTACTAAGATTGAGGCAAAATTACAGCCAAAACAAAACACTCAGGTGGTATTCAAAAAGAAAAGGAATTTGCTGTTTGCTTCAATTGAACAGATAGATAAAGAATTGGACAGATTAGAGAAAACGGGTTTATTTAAAAAAGTTGAATGGCTAACACTGATGATATATGTAAAAAACAAGCTCCAGAAAATAAAAATGAAGCCAACACCGAAAAAAACTGGGGAACAAGTTACCCACAGCCAAGGACATGCAGTATTATTAAATGATTTAAGTCAACAAGAAGAACCTACAGAAACTGTGAGTCCATCTTTAAGAAGCGCAAAGCGGAAGGTTGTTTCTGGTAACGCTTTGGAGATATATAAAAAAAAAAAAAATAAATAGAAAAGTGGATTGGCTATATGATGTATTTGGTGAAAGGGGAAAAACTCACGTGCAGTAAACAGATCTGTTGACGTTTTTGACGTTTTTGACAGACGTGGTTGATGGAGGTGATTTTCAATAAGTTTGATCTAACAACCCCTGCAAATAATTTTACCTAAGGTATGCCGATCCAGAAGAAAAAAAGAAAGGCAACTGATCATTTAAAAGTGGATCAAAAAATGTAAGAAATACGCTACGATGTTGCTAAAAAAAAAAATTTTTTTTTTTTTTTTTCTTCATATTTTTGTAAAATTTGAAAAATAAATAAAAATTTTTTTTACTCCTACAGAGTAAAGTTTTTAGGGGGGGATGTTATACCTGAACATACCTATTCTATTATTAATAGACTCTCCCACACATAATAAGTAGTAGTAGTAGCGGTCGCCAGTTGAGCTCTGTGGAGTTGAGTGAGTCAGTCAATGTCGGACATTGAAGTATCAACCATCACAACTAGATTGCTGCGTCATTAACTCTTATTTCGAGTTCCTTATGTTTTGTACGTCAAACAAAATTTAGGATGACTTATTGAAATACAAGCCTCCACTGTGAAAACTACTCTACAACATTTTATATATTTAGTTATCATCCATTTTCAATCATTACCTTTTTGTATGATTGAAAGTGTGACATAGAAATCTAAAGATACATACAAATAGCAAAAGATGCTGTTCAGAAACTTAACATTAAAGAAATGAAAAAGAAAATTAGAAATACAGAAAAGCATATTCTCCCTTATGGCATGGAATTCTGGGCAATTTTATGACAAATTGTTGTGTCCTCTCTCTAAAGAGTCTATATTGGACTCTTCTGCCTACTATAAGATTAGTAGGAGAGAAGGCCTTGGGGAACAGTCGAATGGATTGAACGCTGGTCAACCAACACACACTCACTATTCGTGTAATACATTTCTGTTGTACTTACTGTTCAATATATGAAATATCTGCAACATTTGTTTTGTTCTTTCTTTAACCATGTACTTGGTCACAACATCTTGGCAGTGAACGATTCGAGGAAACGGACTTCACGTTAAATCAAAAAAAATTGTCACTGTCTATAACAGTGGTGAAGAAAGGAATTCTAATCAAACTCTAGGATTATAAAAGGGTATCCAGTGTTAATTACAACACTGACAATGAAAAAAAGAAACTCTTCAATAAATAGGATTTCTACAAGTTCAATTCAGTGGTTGGAAAGAAGATTGGTGAACCTTTTATTTTTTTCATTCCAACAAGTTAGTAAAAGAACTGTACAAGTCAAACAGACTTATTGTTTTCTCTAATAAGGTAAAGTAAAAATTTACCCCCTCTTCAGCTTTTAAATTTTTCAGTAAAAGAATCGTACAAGTCAAACAGACTTATTGTTGGTTAAGAGGGTAAAGAGAAAAAAAATTCCCCCCTCTCATTTCTTAATTTTATGTACTAGCACAGTAAAATGGACTAATTTAAAAGTGCAATGCTAGAGTTGATGAAACACCAACAGGAACAACAACTACTTTTGGAACAGAAATATCAAGAAAGACAAGAGAAATTCCAATGAGAACAAGCAGAATACCAGAAGTTTGAGGAATTGCATTTAGAAATTGAGGTTTGACAACAGAAACTGGAAGAAATGCTCCTTCAAACACAGAATGAGCAAAAGCACTTGTATAATATATCCATCAAAAGCCAAAATGAGGACTGCGAAAATGCATTGTCTCAAAATCCTATATGGAGTGCTATTGAAAACTTCATGTTTGCACCTGAAGAAGAAATTACATTCACTTTGTACTTTAAACATTGTGAGGACTTATACAATACAGATTGTGCAAGTTGGGCTGACCATAAAAAGGTTCATCTACTCCTCAGGAAATTAGGTACAGCAGAATATACTAAGTTTGTTAACTATATTTTGCCTAAGAAAACCAGCAACTTGAAATTTAAAGAGGTGGTTCAATCATTAACGAAACTCTTCAGTCCAAAAAACCTCACTGTTCCACAAGCATTGGAAATGCATGAATTTAATCCACAAAGAACACAAAGATTATACTACTTTTGCGAGTGTAGTCAATAAACACTGAGATGACTTCAAATTTCAAAAGTTAAGTGCCAATAAATTTAGATGCTTGATTTTTGTCCAGAGTTTGATTTCAGCAAAAGACGCTGAAATATGTCATAGGGTACTCAACAAGCTTGAAAACGAGCCCGATGTTACTTTACAGCAAGTTGCTGAAGATTGCCAAAGTTTCGTGACCATCAGAGAAGATTCAAAAAACATCGAACAGAGTGGCGTGGCTCACATTAAAATAATATGCCAAAGAAAAATTAAAAAGGGTCAACCAAAAAATAATAAAGCTACTTTGCTGTCAAGACCATGTTTCAGGTGTGGTCAATTACATTGGTATAGAGATTGTCCTGACACAAAAGTTCCCACTGCAGGATTAAGAACAAGACAAAAAAAAGTTTTGTAAAAATTACCAAGTCTGATGAACCAGAAAGTTGTGACATCAGGAAATATATTGAAGTTCAAATATTTAACAAAAATATAAGGCTACAGCTTGATTTGGGTTCAGACTTATCCATAATTAATTATCAAACATGGAAAAAATTGGGAAAGCCGACTTTGTTAAGAATGAACCAAATAGCTAAAAGTGTAATTGGTGACCCTATTAAGTTTATGGGCGAACTGATAATGAACCTGTCATTCAAAGATAAAGCTTTGAAACTAAAGGTGTATATTATGAAGAATATGGGTAATTTGTTTGGGACTGATTGGTTAGAACAGTTTCAACTTTGGGATGTGCCTATTAACTCGTTATGTCAAAAAGTCAAAAATTTGACTGACAAAGCAGAAAAGTTGAATATAGTGAATGGGCATCTCCCACAGTTTATATTAAAAAAAGAGCAAAGAAATTTGTGTATGTGCTGACTTCTTTATGGGGCTGAACAGTGCCCTAAAGGATCACCATTATCCCCTTCCAAGTCCAGAGGAAATATTTTTCTAAGATTGACTTAAGCGATGCATATCTACAAATACCTATGGACGAGGAATGCTCAAAGCTCCTTTGCATAAACACCCACAAAGGTTTATACAAATTTTTAAGGTTTCCGTTTGGGGTTAAGGTCGCCCCTTCCATTTTTCAACAGGTCATGTTAAATGGTCTGGATTTTGTAGTGGCCTATCTCGATGTTGTCCTAATGAAAAGCAAGAGCATCAAGGAACACAAATCACACGTCTGGCAGGTGTTCATGAGAATTCAGGATTACAGATTCAAATTAAAAGACGGGAAGTGTGAGTTTTACTTAGAGAGGATTACGTACTTGGCGAAAATAATTGACAAAGACAGAAGATGTTCTGACCCAGATAGGGCAACAGAAATAAAGAATATGCCAGCACTAAAAAATGTGTCAACTCTTCAAAGTTTTTTAGGTCCTGCCAACTATTACAATGTTTTTATCCCAAGAATGCACAGTTTGAGAGCTCCACTTAATGAATTATTGAGAAAAGATAAAGAGTGGGATTGGACAACCAAATGCCTGGAAGCATTTGAGAAAATAAAGGAGATCCTTACATCAGATCTGTTCCTGACTCATTACGATCCAAACCATGACACCATTGTAGCCAGCAATGCTAGCTCCTATGGCATCGGGGCATATCTTACTTGTGTAAAATACACAAGTAAGATTGGTGAAAAGTTTTTTTTGTGTATTTGGGAATAATAAAGCTCACTGGGAGATAGGAACAATAGACAGACAACTTGGTAACATGATTTACATGGTTCAGGGACCAAAGTTTATACACAAACCTCATGTAAACCAAATTAGAAAATGGTATGAAAGTGTTGACGACAGGGATCCCATAGAAGATGACACTATGGACGTTGTCTTTGACACGTCCAAGGCTCCAATACTGCAATCAGTGCCAGAGCTCAGAAGGCCCAAAAGAAAAAGGAAATTACGGAACCTTTAGAAATTAACCCGAAAAGAAAAAGATATTGAACATCTTTCATTTCATACCATGACTACAGAAAAAGGAAAAGAATGAGCAAAAAAAAAAAAAAAAACATCTCCTTACTTATGAACTTTGAATTACTATAAAAGCACAATGCGCATTGGATTATTAGAAATTATTAACATTATAATTTACCATTAAAACTTATCCAATTTTTTATTATTTAGGAATAATGAATAGAGACCTTAATAAAAAGGGACTGTTGTTAACATGTAAAATGTTTGTAGTAAAACTAAAAAAAAAAATTGTGAATGTAATTCATGTATATAGCTTTTTCAAAGTGGTTTCTGATTTTTTTTTTTTTTTTTTTGTGAAGGAGTCAGGCTGAAAAGTGGGGGGTATTGTCGTGTCCTCTCTCTAAAGAGTCTATGTTGGACTCTTCCGCCTACTATAAGATTAGTAGGAGGAAGGCCTTGGGGAACAGTTGAATAGATTGAATGCTGGGTCAACCAACACTCACTAGTCGTGTAATACTGTTCTGTTGTACCTACTGTTAGTATATGATATATCTGCAACACTTATTTTATTTCTTTAACCATTTACTTGGTCACAACACAGATGAAGAAAAAACTGTAGTAAATGAAAGGTGGTTCTATTAATGAATGTTAAGAATACCATAGACAAAACATGTGACAAATGTAGAAGTTTTAAGGAGAATCAAAACTACAAAGACACAGTTACTAACAGTCAGAAAGAGATGGATGAAATTTGGAGGGTATAAGGTGAGGAAAAAAGTAAGTAAAAAAAAAAAAAAAAAAAGCTATGAGCTGACAAGTTTGATCAAAAGGATAGCAGAATAAATACCACAAAGAGAAAGTGGGGTCAAAAAGGAGGATGTATTGCTGAAAGCAGCAAAAGAAAGGACACTGTGGTGAACCATAATCATTTACAACTTGAAAAGCCACATAGAAAGAATTTTGGAGTATTCAAAAAAACTTGCTTATATGGAAGTTATGAATATAAGTTCTTTTCTCACAAATATCTTGTTGGTTGTATTCATTTAAAAAATATTTTGTTTGTGTTTTTATAATGTGATTCATTGCATCACTTTTTAATCTTTTGTAGATATTTATACATTTTTGGGGGGTTTTAAATTCATTTTCCTATTTTTTCCACTTTAATGTCCTTGAGATTCTAAAATATAAGTATAAATAAAATTTAACCTTTTAGTTAAGCACAAGGCCACAACTAAAGAGTCGTTAGTAAGGAATGCTTGTGTTCTTTAGCATGAGTGTGAGCAAGCTTGTAAGTTTAAACTTATGAGCTTACTTGCACTTACTCTGACAAGTGTCTGAAAGACTAACAAAAAATAAAATTGCAGCACACTGAATATGTATTTGAATTTACTCAAGATAAAATATATATGTAATATTGCTTGAATACAGTAAATGTTATAAATTCCTGCATATGGAGTGTATATCAGCAGTACTTGGATCCTATATTAATACACAATATATCTTCAAGTGCCAGTACAGGCCTGTACTATGACATGCATACAGATGTCAAAGATCATCCTACAATATCATTTCCTATCTCTTGCACTTGTTGATGCCATACATTAAGAGTTGTAGTACAGCTAACCAAACAAGTTAGGGTGTCATTTCATAATGTCTGTACATATTCAATAGCAGTTAGGTCTAGCTGCAGAGTATGTGCAGTAGTATGAGTATTATGTAGGTAGGCATTATCCTGCTAGGGCAACACACTGCCTTTCTGTTACAGGAACCAGAGAAAAATATGTTGAACAGAATTCTAGACATACATGGTACTGTTTAGCATTCTCTTCCCAAGCAATAAAGAGAAGCAGATGACCCTCTCTCAACACCACTGGACAACTTATGTTGTGACATAAATGAATGTTTACTGCTGTTTACAATGCATTGAAATTGATGGCTGTCTATCTATACTATATGACCATCCAGGACCTAGTCTATATGTGTAGTAATGTTCCTCTGAACAATGTTGCCAACAAAATACTCCCAGCATGTTATGCTAAACATATGCAGCAATTCACTGAATGGCCATTGAACCTTCCAAAGGCTACAAATTTGATCCCTCAAATAGCTCTAATTAAGCAAAAGAGCCACATATCATGACATCTACTTTCAATTGGCTTATTCATTACTCTGAATCTTATTACATCATGTCTCACCATTTAACACTCAAACACAGATGCTACATTGGTATGAGTGTTATTACAACATTATATATATATATATATATATATATACACATGCTGTACTCACGTTGTAATCAACATCATATTTAGGCTGTTGTAATGTTATTTTCCATCAGTAGGTTTGCAAAATTTAACCTAATTTGGCAGAAAGCTATATTATGAAACATTTGAATAAAAGTTATATTAAATGTGATACAAGGCTGGCTTGCTAGCCATTGTGCTAAAGTACTCTCATGCCTGAATTTTTATTCTCTAATAAATGAATGGTACTTTGTAAAGGAGACTCTTCATTCAAAAAGTAGAAATAAGAATTTGGTTTTAAAGTGAAGAATTTGAGTAACTTTATTACTGGAGATCTATCTTCCAAATTGCTTTTTATTTATTACATGAAATAAATATTTTTAGAGTATTACTTGATGTTTGCAGCTTGGCATTTGTTGAGTTAGGTCAATTTTTATACACTTCAAGACCTCTCAACAAAGATCATTCTCAATGTATTATAAGATCAGTATGCCAACTGATGTAATACCATGAGTATTATTCTGAATTTTGGAGTAGACTAAGTTTGGCACAAGGCTATGCTCTGAGAAAACAAAGTTAAAGATGGAACTCATTTTGAATGGCTTAATTAACATTAATATCTGGAGTTTCTACTGATGTTATATCAGCATAAATTTCAACAGTCATGGTTGTAAGTTGGACTAAACTAAATTCAGTAAATATTCTTTGTATCACTTTAAGAAAAAGATGAGGTATTCCTTATTGTTTGCACTCACTACATACATTACTAGCATTTCTTTTTGTTGTTATAAAATACCCTCATGCTTGTTAACTATTAAGTTATTGCTTAGAACATGAGAATATGCAAAGCATGTATGTAGCCTTTATAGTTATAATTCTTAGAGGAAGTTTTACCTGCATAACCAGATTGAAAGCAAATATTAGATTATCTTGTGGTATGTGTAATGTTTATTTTATATGCATAGAAGGCTTTTACTGAGATTATGCACACACTTGTATATATAAAAAGAGGTTCATCTGGAAATGATACAGCCATTTAATATCATTGTAAATTAATGCCTACTTATAGAAATGATGCCTTAGTCCTCTTCAAAGTACATACCTCTTTGGAAATTTATATACTTATTCCCGTATCTCTTCTGCTTTTTAAAAAAGTTGGTAAAGTTTTTTCAGGACTCCCATTGTTCATTGTATTTTTCATAATTTTATTTGGGTTCTGAAATATCCTCCTTTTCTATAGTAATTTTCAACTTTGTAAAATCTAGAAGCCATATATTTGGACTGTATAGGAGTTGACAAAAGTAAGTGATGAGTTGAGATACCAAACACTTTGTGAAATCTATAGATCATCTAATTTTTTTTTTTAATTCTTGCAATGTTAGTCACCAATTTTCTTTGCAGCGTGTTCAACATTTTCAGACAATCTACTTATTGAAAAGACTTTCTGAACATGAATCTCTTTCAATGTTTTCCAGTCAAGTTTGAAGTGTCAAAACCAAAATTTTGTCTGGGCTGCATACATTGAATCATCCATCATAATCATTCAAATAATTTCTGAGGACATATATCCAAGTTTCAAGCAAAATGTGAATGCAGAGACACAGTAGATAAACTCACTTAATAGCATTCATACTCAAGTCAAGTTATATAAAATGCCATCTAAGCAGATTTTGAAATATTAAAATACTTGGATACTTTCCAAATAGACCTCTATACAAGTTGATTATATAACCTCATATTAAAACTAGGATTTATTATATAAAAACATGAAAATTTTTATTTACTTTAAGAATTATTTCTCATATACATATATGTGCTTGAGTGTGTGTGACACAGGAAATTCTGGAGTGAGGTGGGCAATGTAAAGCAAAATGAAACAATTATGGTTGTATTTTAATAAACTTAGAATACAAAGGCAAGATTTCAGCTTTTTTTATCTAATGGATTTCACTTCTCACCACCTTGTTTTGAGTCATGTTCTATACAAACAATATTTCTTGTAAGAAAAAAATCTAATGATTAAAGTCACACTGAATTTTGCAGTTTTTTTATCTAAATTTTGTTTTATCAATTGTTGTCACACAACTTGGATCTTTACAGAAAATTGGGAAGAAACATTTTCTGTAACCAGAAAATGATGTAAGAGTTACTGACAGTAAGGCAATTATATATAAAAAGTATGATTGTATGTGTGTGCACACACAACTATTTGCCAACTTGAGAAACACTTGTTATTTTTCACACAATTAATAAAATTGAAATTAAAATAAATTTCACATTAAATGAATTACCTGTAGGTAATTCATTTAATGTGAAATTTATTTTGAATCATGATGATATCATTAACAACATCTTATTAATATGGTGTGGAGGAATTAATTCATTTAGGGCTACTTGAATCTTTTCACAAGTCTAAAATTTGTGAGCTAAATTTTCAGAAAGTTACTCCCAGTAGATATTTGTGTGGTCATCAGGTCAATATGTTTGATGTGACCCTGGCTATATGGGTTACCTAAGACCCATAAGGCCAGTGTCTTTAAAATATTGTATCACGTATTCATTTACCCTTGCTAATTATATATAAAAGTGTCTTTCCAAGTTTGTCCTCTCAGCACAAGTAATTTTAGGAAACAATAGATATCTGTGCTGATGCTCTATATCATGGTCATTTTTTTCTTCTCCCTGTATACCAGAAATTGTTGAGCTCAATTTTGCTACCATGCCTGTAGAAATCAGTTTTGAAAATGTGATGTACAGGTAGATTGATGGTATATCAATGGGTAGTCCTTTAGGTCCTGTTATGGCTAACATATTCATGGGGCTTTATGAGAAAAGGTTGAGTGCCAGTGCTAGCTGACCCAAGTGCTATGTATGTTATGTTAACAATTTTTGTGCCTTTAATAGCAAGTTGAAGGCAGAGTTTACATCCAACTCTTCTTTACACTTATGGAAAGGAAAACAATGGTGCTTTATCATTTTGGAATGTGTCAATACAAAGACTGTGTTCTAAGTTTGTTACATCTGTGTACTGAAAACCCACATTTTCTGGATTTTATCTTAGATGGTATAAAATTAATTTTATAAAGATCTTACTCCATAGGAGGCACAGTGAAGTAATGGATAGCATCTTGGATTTAAAAATTGGAGAGCTGAGTTTGAATTCCATTTAAATCAATTACACTCACTTACCCTTGGGAAAGGTATGAATCCTCTTCTCCACCCCAGCTAAATAGCAGGACAGACCAGGTTCTATAGCCTTGCATAGCAACTAGTCTACTGCAGAAAAAAATGGAGCCTACTGTGGGAAAAAAAATCTGCCCCGTCAGTCATATATTGATCATGTATCAATAGATACATGATCACCTAAGTGTGTATCATGCATGGCACGTAACTGACTGACTCCATCAGGTTTTATTGGCCTGTTCTTCAAATAAATTAAGACAAGAATTAGAATCTATTAAGAAAATATTTTTTGATAATGGCTATTTTATTCTCTAGATGTGGTGCAATCTACAATTAATGCTGAGATTGTAAAATTCCATAAGTCAAAACTTTTGGTCCTGAAAAATGTCCTGTATATCTCAGATTGTCATTGATTGGTGAGGTGTGTGTGATTTACCAAACAAATCTCTATAAGTGTCAGACAATATTATATTTTGGCTAATTCAGGCATTATGTTCTCTTCTCAACATTTGCTTAAATCTGTTCATAAGGATGGCCTACTTATCTTTAAAACATTCTGTAATTTATTTATTCAAATTTTATTATAAAGCTAACTACATAGGTAGGATCATTTAACTTCTAGAGAAGAGAATCCTCAGCATGTCCCGGCATTTATAAGAAAAGGTCAACTAGATAAATTGCATAAATGTGCCATTACATCACAGCATACTTATACAAAATTGAAAGTGTACATTGTCCTTCTGAGAGTACATGGACAGATCATATTCTATCAATTAAAAGTCCTTGAAACTATTTTCATTAAATCAAGATAACCTTCTTTATGTAAACAAAAGGAATAATTGTTAGGACTGAATGTGATTTGTTTATAAAAATATACCTGTCTCAATATATTATTGAAATGCATGTAATTGCTTTTTTCATGTTTCTTTTTTTTTGCATAAAAAGAAATTTTACTTTCCGTTATCAAATTCTGATAAGTGAAGAATGATAACAGGTTAACTCATTCTCTTGGTTTTTTTCTATTGTTAATATTTTTTTCTTATTTTGTATTGCTAACTACCACAGTTGTTTTTCCTTCTTTGTCCTTTTTAACTGCCAATTTTTATCACTTTAATTTTCTACACTTGCTTTCTTTTTCTATATTCCTTACAACTCTTTTGATATTCTCAAATTACATATCAAAATATATTCTCTGATTTCAAACCAATTTATGCCAAATAAGTAAATTAGACATTTTTTTCAAGTGCACATATACTTTTTTTCACCACTACTGTGTGCATATGTGTGTATGTAATTTAACTCCTTAATTGCTACTTTTAATTTATGTGCTTTCATGCATGAAAACTGCAAATTTCAATAAATTTTTGGTTTTAAAAATATTCACTGGATTTTTTTTTTCATTTTAGAATGTTGATAAATTGATTGACTTCATATACAACAATAATCTTGGCATGGCTCAGAATTTAAAATGAAATATTCTTTCAAGCTGAATTTTATCTATCAACTTAAGTTACTTGAATTCCGACATAATGTATTTTCATTATTAAATTTTACTGATTTTCTTCATTGAATTGCTGGCAACTTTTTATCACAGTCACATACCTCCAACAGTTAAAGCAATCAGTGCAAAATTAAAGTGAACAAGTAGCTTTGACAAGAGATGAACTCACATCCCATATCCTGGGATCTCATCTTACATGGTACCTTAATCAGTTTAAACTTTATGGCCTTGATGGTTAGACAGGAAAAAATCTAATCTCATGAATATGATGCAAAATATCAAATTAAAATCTGATTAGATTTGTCTATTGGTGAAGGTGCCATCCATTTAAGACATATATTTCAATTCGAATAGGAGTTGAGTTTGTTTGCTTGAAAACAACTTATTTTGATTCCACACTGATTAAAAGGTAAGAAAGTATTCAGCTGAGAATGTTGTGATAAAATGCAACAAAAATATAAAGAAAATTAGTTAAAACTGAATAAAATTTTATATTTGAAGGAAAATGTTATGAAATTTAAAACTTCTGCATATTTTAAAACTGAAGAAAACATTGATAAATTTAAAAATGAACAATGCATAATTTTAGTTCTCTCCCACTATAAATACAACCTATTTTAAATGAAAACAAAAATCTAAATTTGACAAAGATTTTTATTTGAAAATGAAGCAATTTGAAATAGAAAAATATCCCCATGGCATAGAAGGAGGCTTAATCTATTCTAATCTGAAACTCCTATACATGATTTGAACTTCCTTACCATTCAGTTAATTTTTTATATCATTTATTGAAATGTTAGGAAAGCTTGATCTACATCTATATCTAAAATATTTATATATAAACAGTCTGTAACAAGAGCAGTAACAAGTATTTATTTAACTTGTACTGCAAGATGATTCAAATAGTATTAGAGGATCTACCAAAATTTATTATCAGTGGACTTAACCTTAACATATGCAGATGACACTGTGTTGATGGCAGACTTGAAAGGAAGACTGAAAGACATATGAGGCAAGATAATCAAGGATAGCAAAAAGAAAGGATGAAATATTAATTGTAAAAAGGGATATATGGTAGTCATCAGCAAAAGGGAAAACTCAAGATGGTAGTTACACATCAACAATGTTAAACTGAAGCAATGTCAATTATTTGGCAGTGTAATACAAATGACAGAAAGTATGACACAGAAATTCAAAGGTATACAATAAGGAAAGATGCTTTTCAGAAATTATGTAAGGTATTAAGGGATTGAAAAATAACATCAGAAAGCTGGACAATTTCATCATAAGTGAAAAAAAATTGGGGTAACCAAGATTTTGTTTTACCAACAAATTGTGAAAATGAATAGAGTATGTAACAATGGTTCAAAGGAAATGAAGGACTACAAAGAAACTTTTGCTTAGCAATCAGAAAAGGAGTTAAAATTCCACATTTTTGATACTAGAATGATGAGTTTATATTAAATGTAGATTATTTTATTGTATAGGTCTAACTTTTTTGATATTTAGTAGCATTCTAGACTTGTTTGCTATCACTTACATTTTGGATCCATACAGAGTGCTTCATTATGGTAGCCTTGTATAAAAACTAAATCAAGCATAATAAATGGGTAGGGAGTGCCTACTTATTAAATAAGTCTTGAAAGCTATTTTGAGTGAATTTTGTTTTTTATTGGGGGCACTATGATTGTAACATATTTCAGACAAGATCAAACTTAGTCCCATCATACTGTCAAAAGCTGTGATTAATAAGCTAGTAGCCATTGCTTGTGAATTCAATGCTGTTCTCTTTAAGTTTATCTTGGTATGAAACTGAACACATATGCTCTTCATTAAGCACTAGATGTGTGGGTGGTGTAATCAAAATGAGAAATTGGTAAGCTGAATTTGTTACATTCATTTATGTGCAAATAACCTTGGGAAAAGGATGAATCCATCTCTTCTACCAGCTGTGGATTAAATAGTAAGACTTGTATATGACAGTCAGTATTTTCTCCAAAAGATTTTTACTGCAATATTCACTAAAAAAAAGGAAAGAATTATTCTTACAATCCAAAAAGAATGTTTCAGCTTTAAATAACCCACAAAGTGATGATAAGCCATAAAAAAACAATCAATCAATCATTAAGAATTAATATCTAGTATCTGCCAAGATTGCAAACAGGTTAATTTTGCAAGCCATTAAAAGTATGTTTAATCTTTCAACAAATATCAAAACACCAACTGAAAAACAATTTTGAATTTCTTTTGTTTAATAACAGAAGATTCTTATTCTAATTTTTTTTCTGACTTTCAAAACATTTTTATAATTTGTTGAAATTCTTCAGATGAGTAATTATCCTTATTATATGATTTTCTGTTCAGACCAGCATGTTTTCATCTTCAGTAGGGATCTAAAATTTAATACAACTACACCTCAGATATTTTAGCAACTTATGATCTAGTTCTGCTTTTCTTGACAAAATTACAAGAAAACATTACTTGACATTTCTACAAACATTAAACTAGGTAAGATATTACTTTCAATTTATTTTATTTTTAAACTTCTATATAATACCAAAAATAAAACACATAAAGTGCCAAATAAACCAAGAGAAAGTAGAAATCTAGAAAACTGGTCTGTGGTATCACTATGAATGAAATTGAAAGTGGTTCAAGGTGTTAGAAGTATTCATGGTTTTTTGGTATATATAATTAATTAGTAGTAGTATTATTGTAAGTATTTGTTGAGTAAGAAGAGGTACTTGTTTGAGTATTTGAGAAATACCACCTCATCCTACAAAAATTTGTAAATACTTTATACAGCACATTGGTTTTTAAGACACAATTGAGAAATGGGAAAACTCTCCTCCCTAACAAAAGAAAATTATATTGGAATTTTAGTTAGTGACAGCTAACTGACATGTTTTATTTTCTTATTGTTTCCACAAGGAAGGAGGTACTCATTGCAATTCTATTCCTTGTGTACAGTTTGAGTCTTTAGTGCTCCACACTTGGGAATTCAGATGCTGGAAATCAATGATATTGTACTTAACAATAAGGAAGTTTTTTTTTTTTTTTAATTCAATCAGTGTGTACTGTAAAATGATTATCATTCAGTTATTTTTGTTTTTCTCACATTTTAAAATATTTTGTTTGAACATTTTTTTCTGTATCTTGCTAACAGTAAATTTAACGATGTTGAAAATGCAAGCTTTTCTTTCATTTTCTATTTCTCTTTTGGAGAAAGGAAGAATGATTTGGATATGATTCTCTCCGTATTTTTAATAATTTTAAAATTTCTGTTTGTTTTAATTATTCTTTCTTTTCATTGACTGTTTAGCTGACCCTTATTGATATCCACTGCTGATTCTTACATGACTAACTGTCATTTATTCAAGTATCCAATGTCTTATGTTTTGAATTCTTTCAATTTTTCTCTTGTTCTCTCTCTCTGGTTTGCTGAACCCTTTCCCCCTCGTTAACTCATTTCTCTGTCTGTAATTTTCTTAACTTCCCTGGGTCCCTCATTTGCTATGGTTTATATTTCTCTCTCTCTTTCATTATTCGTCTTTTCTTTTTGATTTCTTATTATTACTTTTCCACATTGTAAAATCATTATGGTTTTGTCGACTGAACTGCCTTTCAAACTTTAAAATTATATAATAAGGAAATTAAACTGGTGTATCACAGTATCAATCAAATGTCAGTCATTGACCAGTTAAAAAACAACTTCTCGTGTTGGTGCTATCATCCCAAACTACTGTGAAAGAATTTTTTAAAAACTAAAATAATTTTGACTTTCACAGCTTGTTGCCTGCCAGCAAATGGAACATACAGCTGTCACCATCGCTTTTTCGATGCATCCCTGCCTTACTACACATAACTTTTTCTTACATTTTGCCAGTGATCAAAGCAGCCATTACAACACATCTCTATATATTGCTTCATCCTTTTTTGTTATATGAAAGTTTATGCGATACACTTTCCTGATTTGTTCTCATAGATTTTTGGTTTCTTTTCACACATGCACACACACACTATAATAAAACTAAATCTTTAGAGAATAAAGAAAGAAGGCAGTTTTTTTTAATCACTCGATTCAAGGGAGACAACTCTCAGAAATAAATTATTTTTTTCTCACTTAAGTAAATCAATTTAAAGGTTTTATTTTATAGTTATTTTTCTTAATGTTATATTCCATGCTAATAGGAATATATACTTGATAAACACAGTGGATAAAATAAGTAAAGGTTTATTGTAACAATCAGTACAATAAGAATAAAGGTAACAGTTATGCACATGATCATTGCAAGTTAATCCAGTAGTGAGTGCTACTATAGGAAGGTCAATAGTTCTCATGTAAGTCTGAGTTGTACTCAACAGATCCCAGCTAGAAATATTTACCAGCCTTCCCACAAGGTAGCTTGTGGCACAAGGCCGAATTTAATGTGGGGCAATCTAAGCCCATAGACTCGGCCAAAAATTCCCCGTAACCTCGCATAAACGGGTTTGGGTCTGTCTACCTCCCGGATGAGACTCTGCCCTTCGACATAGCCTCATCCAAGTTCCTCTCTGCCCAAAGATAGACTCCTGTAGTCTGTTGCCTTATGGATACTTGTAGGTATTTAATCTCTATAGTGTAGTCACTTATGGGGGTGAGAGGTTATTCCATTACATCACAAGATATTTATTTTAGATCTTGTTGTCTTGTATGTGAGTTTTTTGGGGTTTTTTTTCAAACCCTTTCTCCTACAGAATACTGGTTCTTCTCCAGACATCCTACTTTAGCTGTTATATCTCTTCCATTGACTCCATTATAATGGTCACTATATTCTATCTCTCTCACTTGGCATTTTGAATAAAGGTCACACATTAATATATTTAGTACTTCACAGAGGCTTGGAAGCTAGCTGAGAGGTGATCGCTCTCTCCCAGGTGACCCCAAGAATAAATCATTGATGAAGCAGCTTGAAGGTGGAACAGGATGCGATGGTAGGCTTATCAAAAAGCATAAACATTGCTACAAAGGATAGGTGGTTGTGGAGATCCATGATTGCTCACATCTTGAAAGGACGCAGAACGTGGAAGAAGAACATGCAAAGATCAATCAATATTTATTTATGTAAAAATATTGATCCTTACATGTTTTGATTATTACTGAATAAGACAGACAAGGAATGCTTCCTTATTTTTTTTTATGTAGTTTCCCTTGTTTTCATACAAGGGAACGAATAGTTAAAATAAAAATCAGACGAAACAATGAGGGAATTGTAATTTTTATTTTGTTTCCTTGGTTCCAGCACTTTCAACTATTACCCCAGTCCTCAGGAAAAAAACATAGGTGGAATATTTTTTTTATTTTTCAGAATTCATGTTACATGGCTATTTTTTTAATGACATATTTGTTGACTGAAATCTTTAGTTTAACATCCTCTCAGAAAAGCACAAAAATAAAATGTCAGTATGAGCTTATATCATCTTGTTTAAAGGAAAAATTGCTGCCCAAATATCAAAGCTGCAGGAAAAAAGCCATTGTGGTCTGTACACACTTTTATAGTTTAGTCCAGAAATGCACAACACAACTACCTGTACAACTGTTGTTGATGTGACTGAAACAAGGGAATCCTGATCTCTTTCATTTGACCACTGTTTTCCATTTGTTCAGATATTGTGTTGTTTTCATTTTTATTTTCTTGCATAAGTCATTATCGTTCTGATGATACCAAGTACAAATTTTAATATTGAAAACCCAAATTATTCTTTGAGTAGCCACCTCCATATCTTAACATCCTTACTGTTGCGGCATACACAAACACTTAGTTCATTAGTCATTTTGTACTTATTTTGTACTTATATTGTACTTCAAGTGACACTATCAGAATCTGAGGAGGTGTGTAAAAATTCTCAGTCTTACCCACTTCCTAAAAAATCCCCTTCATATACTCATTAGCAAGTAAGGTAAGTAGAGTAGGTGTTACCTCATTTACTTATGGACATTGTTTAAGTATTGTGCATTAAAAAAATACTTTTTCCCACTGTTATTTGTTGGAACTGAAAAATTCTTGACATAAAAAATGTTATCTAGAATCAAATGTAGTTGCAAGAGTTTTATCCCATTACTGCAGTGCAGTAGCAGATGAGTTTTATAAAACCTTTAAAATGTTATAATTTTTTTTTTTTTTTTTTTTTTTCACTTTTTCACTCAGTCAGTTATGTGCCATGCATGATACACACTTAGGCGATCATATACCTTTTGATACATGACTGACAAGGCAGATTTTTTTTCCCCACAGTAGGTTGCCATTTCTTTCTGCGGTAGACCAGTTGCCACCCAAGGCTATATAATCCGGTCTGTTCTGCTAATTACCCATAGCTGGGGGGAGAAGAAGAGGATTGATGCCTTTCCCAAGAGTATTAGCATGTAAGTGAATGTAATGGATTTGACTGGAATTTGAACTCGGCTCTCTAATTCCTCAATCCGAGCCGCTATCCATTACTCCACCGTGCCTTCTTCACTAGTAAATCTGAATTTATCTTATACATTTTGATATTCCTATTAGAAATAGTACTTAATGATATCAATGCCATTTTCAGTGTGTCATTTTTTTTCAGGCTGAATCTCAAGTAATAACAAATGCTTGTCTCAAATTCTATTTCAAACAACTCTTCCACTGTCAAAGAAAATAAATGTTATGTTCAGTATTATATTATTTTCTAACTATATTTCTGAATCTTGAGCAAACTTTGTCCCTATTTGTCATTTGTTTTTGTTTTTTTGTTGGGGTCTCTTATTTTTAGTCTAAAACGTCCTAATATTTCTATGTTCAGTCTGAAAAAATTGCAAACTTAGTTGAATATTGCATTCATTGTGTTTGAAGAAAGGTGTGAACAGCTGAGTCAATGATGGGACAAAAGGTAAGGGTTATATTTTATCAAACATCAGTTTTAGTTCATTCAGATGACATGTGTTTTTGTACAAAGAGAACAGGAAAAGATTTGTTGGATTAAATGTCAGGTTCAGGTAGACTGGTAATCTTTAGTGAAGCCACTGGTAGGTAAGTTGATCTTCGGTTGGTTGGGCTTCAAAGTCAGGTAATAGGAGTGTGGTTGTACTGGACGTGTCGATGATGGGATGTTGAGGTGTGGTTGTACTGGATGTGTCAACAACAGGAAGTTGAGGTGTGTTTATCCTGGTTGTGTCAATGATGAGATGCAGTCGTTCTAGTCATGTCAATAGTTGGACTGGTCGTATTGATGGTCAGACAGGATTTGTTGATGATGGGACATTGAGGTGCTGTAGTTCCAGTTGTGTCAATGGTCAGACAAGATATGCTGACAACGGGAAGTTGGTCAATAGGCCAGACAGGAATGTATTGGCAATGAGAAGCTGGTCAGTGACCATGCAGGAATGTAATAGCAAAACTGGAGCTGAAATGGTTGCCACCTGGTCATCTGCTTTGATGATTCAGGTGAATCATCGGAGATATTCCATCCCACAGATGGAAACCTCCTCCCTAAACAGGGCCAAGACCTTGAGATGAAACAACTTCCAAGGTGGATCAACTGGGGAAGCAGGATCACACCAAAGAGTATCCCTCAGTGGGGCACCGAGGAGATCAAAGGACAGTGCACAGATACTACACCATGATCTTAGCTACCTTTTAGTGAAAAAGGGGCTAATTTTATGTCAATAACATTTGTTGATTTACTCCCTGGCTACTGGGAGTAGAAAATGATAACTATAAAAATAGTCTAAAAGTTGTTCATATGTTGGTTAACACTTCCATATCTAATATACTTAGCGGGATGTTTCTAACTCAAAATACATTGAGATAGTTGTATAATTGCTAATTAACTACTGATTCAATTCTGAGAGTAGAAGGGTTATGAAGGTTAAGGTCGTCCTATTTGTTTTGTTTAGGAGTGGCCAGTAGTTGCTGTGACATGTTCACTGATCTTCTTTTTAAGTGTGTTGCATCTGGTAGTTTTAGAAATCATTTAGTATAGTTTTGTTCCATGTCCTCAACAAAAACTCTACAATTTGATAAATTCCAAAATCAAATGCCAATGTTTTGTTATACTGAAAGCAGTTTTGTGCAAAGCAGGGGAAAATGCATCTATTACCAGAAAATTTTTCTGTTAATCCTTAATATGGGAAACTTTAACAGCTAAAAATACAGCAGATATATGAAAAAGGTTGAAGAATTTTTGATGCGTTATCACAAAGTTCAAAGAATTTGAATAATATGATCTTTTGTCAAGTCACCCAGTGTTTCCCTGTCTTGCTAGAAATTTCATACATCTCTCAAAATCACTGTACTGGGAAATGAATGTTTTTAATATTTTTTTCTTTCTTTGAAGAAACCATTTTTCTCCTAAAGTTCTTTAAATTTTTGGCTAATACTTAGTATGAAAATGTTATGATAAAAACAACAAAAATGAAGATAGTAGCCTGAAAAATGCTAAAATAAATCTTAAAATTTTAAAATGCTAACAAGTGGCATTGGTATCAGTTGGTGACTTTGGACTATTATCTCTAATTTTGTTGTTTAAATTACATTTCATCTGGTGATTTTACCATTCTACAACAGAATGTGATTAACCGGTGAATCATCTTTAAGATTAACTGATGCTGTATTAATTTCTAGAAGTTTAGATAATTGATCAACCAACAAAATATATTAAAACAATGAAAAAGAGAAAAATAAAATATGTTATTGAATGTTTGCATTTTCAAAGCCTGTTCATACGACAGCTTATAACATATGAAGCTTGGAATGTTTTGTTTATGAAGATTTGCCTAACAGTTTTATTAGTCAGTTGATGGTCAATGCAATTAAGAGTTGTTATATTCATTATTTTTATTTGATTGATCAAGTTAATCATTTACAAATCAGAGGAAATTAAACATTAATCTTCCCAATCAATAACAATCAACTGTCTACTTTGATGTTTAGCTGTGAAAAGTAACTATTACTATACATCAAGAGAACTGAATATCTCTCTCTCTCTTCCTCTCTCTCAAACAGGTCTTGTTATGTAATGTGAAATGGAGTAAGGCATATTGCAATGTTCCTCTGCTTCCTGATGACGGTGTAAATCACTCAAAAATAGCTTAAGACTTTTAATGCATACTATTGATGTAGGGAAGGAACACTGTTCTTCATACTTCTTTGATTTTCCCAACTGAATATATTTATTTAAAGGTAGAGAGATAGAAATAGATGTGTAGAGGGATAGTTGTGTATGCATGCATTATTTTCTTTTTTTTTCTTTTCTGTCCACAATATTGTCTTTATAGTTTATATATGATACTAAAAATCACCAGGAATAAATTTTATGAGTTATAAAATTCTTGCGAAATTAAAAATATGACTCTTTCAATAAGAAAGTGATATTCTGTTCCAGTAATATAATACTCAACATGTTTTTTACAAGATGCTCTGCAAATTTCCTGACTGACAGGATCTCAAGACCTGTCCCCTGTTGAACATGAATGAGACAGGATGGAACAACACTTTACTCATTTAGTTATCCCACCTACAACTTTTGCTGTATTGTATCAAAAGCCATAGAATAATTTACCGAAGAATGGAAGTCAATATCTGTACAATCATATGCATGTGAAGGTATGTGCCTGTTTTAATGCCCAAGGAGACTATACAGTCTATTAATATGGGCATTTGTGTACTAGAGATACACTCCTTATTTTGGAACATGTTGTGCATGTATTGATCTGTATATATGATTATTTACTGTAGTCTAACTGTATTAGCTGTATGTTTAGTCTTGAATAAATTGGAACACATTCAAAGTGTTATAATTTTATTTTATAGCAGTGTCTGTGTGTTTCTTTCTCCAATGTGTGGTAAATCAAATATGTTTAATAATGGTATTTTTTCTCATTAGCTTAGTCTGTTCTCTAAAGGTGACAATTCTGATGACCTATTAATTAACTTTTTTTTCTTTCACAAACTGATGATATTTACTGCACTCATGACAATTTAAACATAGCTGCCATGATATGAGCTAAATTTGGTTGTTCCCATGATAGGAGAAGGTCATTAGTGTATCAAGTTGAACTGAGTTGTCACAGTCTGACATCTTGTCATTCATGGCAAGTTGTTGGTTAAGGGAAGATTCCTATCTTCCCCTCCAATTAATAAGTACTATGGGATGACTGGGAACTAATCACAGGAAAGAATTTTACATTTGACAATTTAAATATCAAATAGATAACATCTGTTGTATAATATCAAATAGATAACATCTGTTAACATATTGTGAAAAAGAAAAAAAATTCCTCAGAATCAATATAATTATACTGATTTTTGCTTAAATAAAATTCCAAGTATTTCTTGAAAGTCTTCATGATACTAGACTACTGAAAATACTTGATCTTTATGAGAATTATTGAACTAGCAGACCCTATTTATTTGAATTCCTTATATGTCAAAAAATAATAATGATAATAGCTTGTGATAGATTTTACTGAGCTGTCTGCAGGAAAAAGAAAAAATATCATAATCACCATTGTTAGGTCAGTTAGTTTTAATTTAAATCTTTGCTTATCTGCAAGTTACCTGTTGATGTAATTTGTGCAACATGCAGTGAATATTTAGCAGCTGAGACAAGTCAGCAGATAGAAAGAATAAGAAAGCAGAATAGTGAAACATGGAATTGTGTGTGTGTAATACTCATTGATTCTTGTTAGCAAAGAATTATCTTGGGTTAAACTTGATAAGTCATTTGATGTTGGCAATTTTAGTCTAGCGGAATATATTTAAAAATTTTCTCTTGCTGGTACAATTAGTCAAACATCTATAGAATGTTGTTTTTTTAAATTGGATTTTCATTGGATAGGGACTGCTTGGTGGCTGACATAGTTGTGAATTTTCTACTGGTTCCAGTGGTCAGCATTCAAAACAAAGTAAAAAAAGAATATCAGAATATAAATAAAACAGCTTTCAAGGCAAGTAAAGTCTCTACTTTAAAATTTGATGCAGCATGATCTTCCTATCACCCATTTGCTTTTATATTAGACTAAACTGAATTTAATAAGCATTATTTGTTTTAATATGACCTTTAATAATGAGGATTGTAAACATTTATATATTGGATTACACAGAAGAAAACTTGCATAGAAATCTGTATCAAAAGCCTCACACTTCTTTGTACGTTGCTCAAGTGTGACCATCATGTTGATGCAAGCAGTCTCTTGAAAAGCTAGAGCACCTGTAGCAGATGATGTTACTGATTGCTAGTAGAGATTGTTTCAGCTCTAATGGGCACTGGTTGAGCAAACACCAAAATTAGTTTCTCAGGTTTTAAATATTGCTCTAGCCAGTGATTGATTCATGGTCTTCAAATCCATCCTAAATGAAGTGTGATGGAGCTGCCTGATGTAGTCTAGGAATCATACTACAAATGCACATGCCAAGTTATGCTCAGACATCCCTCTGAATAATACCACAAACTTCCACAATTTTGCATGGTCTACATCCAGAGAGTCTAGTTGAAAATTTTGTGTTATAAATTATATGGAATATGAATAAACCCATTGCAACAGCTGTGCATAAGAGATGTTTTATCTGCAGTTGATAAATGGCAAATACTTCACCCTTTGAATATAATGGGAAAACTTGCTTGACTTTTTCCACCTTGCACAGATCATAGGCAAATTTTACCTTTACTATCTATTTGATTATGGTTTGGCTAGTTACTGAGTCATCAAATTTGGGCATCTGTGTGAGGTTAAATTATTTGTCTGCCATTCTTTTAAGGTGCAAAAATAGCTTGTTGAAAGAAGAAAAATATTGACAGTTGTACAAGCTACAAGATTTTCTTTTACAGCTGAACTTTACTGCAGATGAAAAAAATGACTACTTCTCTCAGCTTAGCATTCTCTTTTATACTGAAGGATGTTATCAGTATTCAAATATATGCCTCAGATAAAAGACAGTTTTTAAAAAATTATTGTAGTGCTAAACCATGCACATTCTACTCAATATCTCTTCTGACACTGACCAACATATCCATTGTTTTTAATTGTTCTGCAACATTCATTTCCACCATTTCCACTTCATTATTATTATTATTATTATTATTATTCACTGATTTATTCAAACTGGTGTCCACCCCTTGTTTATTATAATCACAACATACACATATTTTTCTAGCCTTCTTCAAATGCCTGTTGCATTTGGTAATGTTCTTGGAATTTTGAGCCGAAATCTTTAAGTGCAATCTGGTAGACTGTTCTCATTCGGCTATTCATGCTAAGGGAGATAACTCATTAATTTTTCTCTTAATTTATTCTTGTGATGTCACTTCTGTTCATTCAACTGAACTAGAGTAAAATGATTTCACTGCTTGAGATAGTATTTTTAAATACATTAGTAAATTTTTAATTTTTACTTATTTATTCTTGTGATTAGGACAAGAAAACTGATGCAATGATGGAAAACATTGTAAAAATTGGCATCTTTACATTATGATGCATTGTTTTGAATAGAATGTAAACTGTCATTAAATTTTATTTCTTAAAATCATGTATGGCAATATGATTACAATACAAATTATGGTCATAGCTAGTTAAAATGAATGGCAAATAGCACTGATAATTATGGCATTGATTTACCAGATACACCTTTTTAACAATTAAGTATGGGTCCAATATGCCCATCTCATTTTTTGGGTTAAAATGCATGCTGAACTTCAGCTTGATAAATCCAGTCATTTTGTGTCTTACACATAGTTTATTTCTTTAAGATACTGTTTTGCTTGTTTGTTCTTATGATGTGCAACATTTCATCACTTGTTTACTCATCTCAGTATCAGTGCAATGAACAAGAAACAATTTAATGTGATAGTTTAAAATGTAATTGAAGGGAAAATTGATATTACTTTTGAGAAAGCTTCTTTTCTTAATGGCCAATCTATCATTTGAAAAATTTGTTGAAGCTGTGGTAGAGAGGAGATTTGAGAATAAAGTCAGAGAACCAGAATTTTAAAGATGAATGCTTAGATTTTTGACAGCTTGGAAAAGCCCTTGAAAAAGTCAGGTTATTGTTCGCCAAATTAACTTGGTAGTCATCACAATAAAGTTAGCCAGGTTTATCTGTTGAACATTCTGGTGTCTAATCACTGAAAGGAATTCCACAGCCTAACATGTAAGTAGAATAAGACTGTTTATATGAGCAATTTTGTACTAGCCATTTGCAGCTCTTCAGTGCTATTTCATTTAGGCAGTTTTAAAACAGTGAAATTTACATAAATGTCTGTGTATCAGCATGTGGCCAGGACTTGGAGTAATGTCTGGTTATTTAGAGAATAAATTTCAATTTTTTCTTGGCATCTTTACATTATGATGCATTGTTTTGAAAAATTGTTGGTTTAACTTCTTTGATTTTAAAAAGAATGCTTCAAATTTTTGTGCAACGAGAAAAGGCTCAAGTAATTACTATTAAATGTTAGAAAAAAATCACTAAAAAATTTTCTATCAATTAAGTTGTACATTTAAGTGAAATGTTATTTGTTATTAATACTTTGAAAGGGCATGAACTCTGAAACTACTACCCATATAGGAATACATGTTAATTATAAAAGTTCTGATTCAATCCTATTTGAAAGTAATATTGAAAACAGTTTGGTTTACGGTCATCAATTGAACTAAATGTGATTCTCTTGCCATGGAGCAATGTTTTTTTGTTGTTTTTTTTTAAAATCAGTTCACCTCATATAAGGCAGTAAAGTCACTAAAACACTAGGGGATTACTGAGTATCAAAGAATAATAAAAAATAAAAACATTATTAAGCAGCAAGAACAATAAATGAAGAGGAATCATGTAAACTGTAGATAATGATTGACATTGCATTTAAATTTTTGAAGATCAAAGTTAGATGGAAAGCATGGAAACAGAAGTGAGTTCCTCAAGCAAGAAGTGCAAAAAAAGAAATTGTTAGCAAGGAATTTATGGTTATGTCTAGCCAATTCAACTATAAATTAATGAGACCTTGTTGCCAATCTAGTACTGCACTTAAATTCATAAAGTGTAGGAACCATAGTAGATAGATAATCCAAACACTTACCATGAAAGTATTTATAGAAAAGTCAGAGAGAAGCTACATTACAGTGGTGGGAAAATGACTGAAGCCAAAATGCCAGGTCAGGACCAATAATATTGGTGATGCTTCTTTGGATTTTAAATATATATTCTTTGGATCACTAAATATATAGCAGGAGCACTGTAACAATCAAAGCATTGGGTATATGGTAGACTTATAAATATGTAAGATAGATTCTGGAGAGGAAAAATTGTCTAGCATGACACAGTAAACCAACTTTCCTAGCAACAGACCTAGCAAATGATTCAATATAATCTTTCCACTTCATGTTAGCCTGAGAAGAAGCAATGATTCACTCCTTTGGAGGTTAGCATCAACTATAAGCCATCAGGAAAGTCATTGATGAAAATTAAGAACAAAGTAAAATCAAGGATAGAGCCCTGAGGACACCTGCATTAGTACACAAAGATCTAGAAAAGTGGCTGTTTTCATTTCATGAAAAAAAAAATTGGTTCAAAAACTGTGAAGGAGACCAGTATGCCAAACCCTGTTGAAGACTTTCAAAATGTCCAAAGCAACAGCCAAGCTTCACCATTCTTATCTAAAGCCTGATGGAATCTTTAAGCAATAATTATTAATACATCAGCAACTGACATAGAAAAGCAAAAACCATATTGCTTGTCTGAAAGAAGGCTCTGTAATATGAGATGCTTAACCAATTCAGAGTTGATTAGGGCCTTTAGTAGTTTACCAAAAAGAGGCAGAAGGCTAATAGACTGATAGAAGGATCAGACAGTTCATCTGAGTTCTTAAAGACTAGAAGTACAGAAGAGGATTTCCAACAAGAAGAAAAGCAAGAGGCTGTGAAGCATTTATTGTAGAGTTTAGAGAGAACAGCTAAGTCAGTTCAGGTGCACCATTTTTTTAATGACTTTTACAGGGATACCATTATATCCACATGCCTTTCAGGAATTCACATTAAAGATGATGGCAGAAACCATGGAAGGAGTTATATGTCGATATCATTCAATAGAGACTCAGTTCTAATTGGAAAGTCAGGCAAAGATACTCTAGATGAGTCAAGAGTAGAGAATTTACATGCAAAACCTTCTGCTACAGTGGCTGAACAGGCCGGTGTGAACCATGGAGAAGATTGTACTTTTACCTGGTATTTCTGAGAAGGTACAAAAGCATTGACACCAGCTTTAACCCAAGAAAAAAACTTCTGTAGCACAATTCTCAATAGGAAGGTTAGGAATATCAATCCATGGGGTTGTCTTGAAGAAAGTCATGAAGTGAATCCCAGTCAGTACACTGCTAATGGAAAGGAGACTTGTGAATAGGAAGTTGACTGATAGATGACTGAAACAAAATATTAACAAATACTACAGTGTAATCCAAATTACCAAGAGGACAGAGTTAATATACTTGTTTCTCTGATTGTTGTGAGCTCAATCCTCATTTGTGACCTTGTCAGACAGTAAAATTTAGTAAACAAATATTTGGGGTATTTTGGCATGGAGCAATGGTTAGCAATGGTTGCACTAAATTCTTATCTTGGACAAATTGAGATAAATGCACTTGTGTGTGTATATATAAATACAAGAAGGTGCTAAAAAGTTCTTGAACCAACTCACTAAAATCTGACCAAACATCAGAAATATTCTTAATTCCTTTTTCAACACCCAGTTGTGTGTATATATATATATATATATATATATATATATATATATACACACACACACACACTACAGTTCAATAGTTTGAGGAAAACCCAAGTCATTTTTAAAATTTACCCCAAAAGTACTTGTTTTGCACTTTAAAGAGAAAATTATTATACATGGTTAACAAAAATAATTATATTTCTAAATCACAAGAAATTTTATTATGACAAATGATTAAATTTTGGTCTCATGAAAATATCCACCTTTAGCCTTGATAGCAGCACATATTTTTGGCATTCATTGCAAAAGTTTCTCAAAGTACAAGTTTGATAATTGATTCCACTCATTTTTCAATGACTCTAAGAGCTCTTTCAAAAGAAGATATGTTAAAATAAAATTTTCTCTGTCAGAATAATGGATCGAGGTTGAATGTCTCTTTTGTGAGAAGATGGAAGAGTTGGCTGTTTATGGGCCTAGCATTGAAGCTTGTGTTGGACCAGTTGACTGGGAAGACACTGGTGTACACCATGAACAGCTTCTGTACTGCTGAGTGGGTCCTTTGAAGCAGTCAGGTTGGACTAGGCATTTATTTTGCTTTAATAGTAATTTTCCTGATTGACTGATGTTTAAATTTTATATTTTTGGGGATTTATTTTGTGATTTATTTTATTAGCTTGTTAACCATCACTTTTTAGCAGTCACCCAACAAACAGTAAATGTCCTTGGAGTTTGTGAATTGTAACTTGTATATAATTTATTTTGCTCACTGAAAAATGCACAAAAAATAAATCTTTAATCTTGTGGATGCATTGTGTGCAATGTTCCCTCTAGAACAAGGTAAGGAAAGCTAAATGCCTTTTGTTTGTCATCTTTTGGTTAGAGATTGCAGAATCATTCAGAAGATACAATTACTTCATTCAGTTGCTCATATACTTCTTCTTTCTCTTGCTTATCAGTAATCTTTTAAGGTTTGACAATTTCTCAATGTAAGCTTTTGGTATTTTGTGAAGCATAGAAGCTCAACAAATCATTTTAGATGAAAAGAAAGGAAACAAAGAAAATAAAAGTTTGAAATGCAGAGAAAAATTGTTCAGTTTAAAAAAAATACTTGAATCTCTTTGTAAATCACAACAGGTGAGTTTAACTAAATTAAATCTAATGGTGTTTTTTAACTGCTACCTTAAAAAGAATAGCTTTGTGGTTAAACTATTGGACAGAGATGAGATGCATATGGTGTAAAGTTCAGCTGAAATGCTGTATAAAATCACTGACAATTTAGAGTCCAAGTAATTTTTTTCTTTACATTTTAAAATCTGCACCATGTATTCTTTTAAGTTCTGGGTACTTTTCTAATTTTCCAGATTTTGTATCAGTTTGTAAAAGTAAATATTAATAGGTAATGATATAATTTTAGTATTATATATTGGAAACTAATCAATTAAGCATTGGGATAAATTAAAGTGAACATTAATTTAAAATATGCCATTGTGAAAGACATGTCTTTCAAGCAAAACAAATAAGGCAATTTTTTCAAATCAAATTCTCAATGATTACTTTAATAAAAAAATATGGAAGATATTTTTTTAATTTGAACAATCCATCACCATATAGATAAAAAATCTTAAATGCTTTATCCACCATAGAACAAAATGAATAAAACTTATAAACCTGACTTAGTAATGAAATCTAGAATGAGAGGAAAGGAAAAAGAGAAAAGAAATTGATTTCATTTTTCAGCATGATGTTTACAG
>CAHIKZ030003937.1:0-27825 GCA_903632075.3 Acanthosepion pharaonis
TTCCACGAAAATGCGGTGGACGCAAAGTGGGGGATCACTGTATATTTCCCTACTTTCTGGGCTTTACATTTACGTTTCCTTTCTTTAATTTATCATTAGGGACAGGCAACGCCCTCCTCTAAAACTTGTTCGAAAATATTTTCATTAGAATTCATGGATTGAGTCTAGTAAGCACTGGTTTCATATCAAGTAATTAGGATTTCCACGAAAAATGCGGTGGACGCAAAGTGGGGGATCACTGTATATTTCCCTACTTTCTGGGCTTTACATTTACGTTTCCTTTCTTTAATTTATCATTAGGGACAGGCAACGCCCTCCTCTAAAACTTGTTCGAAAATATTTTTCATTAGAATTCATGGATTGAGTCTAGTAAGCGAAAAACTGGTTTCATATCAATTTAATTAGGCAATTTCCTTGTTCGAAAATATTTTCAAAAATGCGGTGGACGCAAAGTGGGGGATCACTGTATATTTCCCTACTTTCTGGGCTTTACATTTACGTTTCCTTTCTTTAATTTATCATTAGGGACAGGCAACGCCCTCCTCTAAAACTTGTTCGAAAATATTTTTCATTAGAATTCATGGATTGAGTCTAGTAAGCACTGGTTTCATATCAAGTAATTAGGATTTCCACGAAAAAAAAATGCGGTGGACGCAAAGTGGGGATCACTGTATATTTCCCTACTTTCTGGGCTTTACATTTACGTTTCCTTTCTTTAATTTATCATTAGGGACAGGCAACGCCCTCCTCTAAAACTTGTTCGAAAATATTTTTCATTAGAATTCATGGATTGAGTCTAGTAAGCACTGGTTTCATATCAAGTAATTAGGATTTCCACGAAAAATGCGGTGGACGCAAAGTGGGGGATCACTGTATATTTCCCTACTTTCTGGGCTTTACATTTACGTTTCCTTTCTTTAATTTATCATTAGGGACAGGCAACGCCCTCCTCTAAAACTTGTTCGAAAATATTTTTCATTAGAATTCATGGATTGAGTCTAGTAAGCACTGGTTTCATATCATGTAATTAGGATTTCCACGAAAAATGCGGTGGACGCAAAGTGGGGGATCACTGTATATTTCCCTACTTTCTGGGCTTTACATTTACGTTTCCTTTCTTTAATTTATCATTAGGGACAGGCAACGCCCTCCTCTAAAACTTGTTCGAAAATATTTTTCATTAGAATTCATGGAGTGAGACTAGTAAGCACTGGTTTCATATCAAGTAATTAGGATTTCCACGGAAAATGCGGTGGACGCAAAGTGGGTGTTCACTGTATATTTTCCTAATTTCTGGGCTTTACATTTACGTTATCTTTCTTTAATTTATCATTAGGGAAAGGCAACGCCCTCCTCTAAAATTTGTTCGAAAATATTTTTCATTAGAATTCATGGAGTGAGACTAGTAAGCACTGGTTTCATATCAAGTAATTAGGATTTCCACGGAAAATGCGGTGGACGCAAAGTGGGGGATCACTGTATATTTTCGTACTTTCTGGGCTTTACATTTACGTTTTCTTTCTTTAATTTATCATTAGGGACAGGCAACGCCCTCCTCTAAAACTTGTTCGAAAATATTTTTCATTAGAATTCATGGATTGAGTCTAGTAAGCACTGGTTTCATATCATGTAATTAGGATTTCCACGAAAAATGCGGTGGACGCAAAGTGGGGGATCACTGTATATTTCCCTACTTTCTGGGCTTTACATTTACGTTTCCTTTCTTTAATTTATCATTAGGGAACGGCAACGCCCTCCTCTAAAACTTGTTCGAAAATATTTTTCATTAGAATTCATGGATTGAGTCTAGTAAGCACTGGTTTCATATCAAGTAATTAGGATTTCCACGAAAAATGCGGTGGACGCAAAGTGGGTGTTCACTGTATATTTCCCTACTTTCTGGGCTTTACATTTACGTTTCCTTTCTTTAATTTATCATTAGGGACAGGCAACGCCCTCCTCTAAAACTTGTTCGAAAATATTTTTCATTAGAATTCATGGATTGAGTCTAGTAAACTGGTTTCATATCAAGTAATTAGGATTTCCACGAAAAATGCGGTGGACGCAAAGTGGGGGATCACTGTATATTTCCCTACTTTCTGGGCTTTACATTTACGTTTCCTTTCTTTAATTTATCATTAGGGACAGGCAACGCCCTCCTCTAAAACTTGTTCGAAAATATTTTTCATTAGAATTCATGGATTGAGTCTAGAAAATATTTTATTAGAATTCATGGTTTATATCAAGTAATTAGGATTTCCACGAAAAATGCGGTGGACGCAAAGTGGGGGATCACTGTATATTTCCCTACTTTCTGGGCTTTACATTTACGTTTCCTTTCTTTAATTTATCATTAGGGACAGGCAACGCCCTCCTCTAAAACTTGTTCGAAAATTTTTTTTCATTAGAATTCATGGATTGAGTCTAGTAAGCACTGGTTTCATATCAAGTAATTAGGATTTCCACGAAAAATGCGGTGGACGCAAAGTGGGGATCACTGTATATTTCCCTACTTTCTGGGCTTTACATTTACGTTTCCTTTCTTTAATTTATCATTAGGGACAGGCAACGCCCTCCTCTAAAACTTGTTCGAAAATATTTTCATTAGAATTCATGGATTGAGTCTAGTAAGCACTGGTTTCAATCAAGTAATTAGGATTTCCACGAAAAATGCGGTGGACGCAAAGTGGGGGATCACTGTATATTTCCCTACTTTCTGGGCTTTACATTTACGTTTCCTTTCTTTAATTTATCATTAGGGACGGCAAACTCCCTCCTCTAAAACTTGTTCGAAAATATTTTTCATTAGAATTCATGGATTGAGTCTAGTAAGCAACGCCCTGGTTTCGAAAATATTTTCAAGTAATTAGGATTTCCACGAAAAATGCGGTGGATGCAAAGTGGGGGATCACTGTATATTTCCTGACTTTCTGGGCTTTACATTTACGTTTCCTTTCTTTAATTTATCATTAGGGACAGGCAACGCCCTCCTCTAAAACTTGTTCGAAAATATTTTTCATTAGAATTCATGGATTTAGGATTTCCACGAAAATGCGGTGGTAAGCACTGGTTTCATATCAAGTAATTAGGATTTCCACGAAAATATTTTTCATTAAAAATGCGGTGGACGAAAAAGCGGTGGACGCAAAGGGGGATCACTGTATATTTCCCTACTTTCTGGGCTTTACATTTACGTTTCCTTTCTTTAATTTATCATTAGGGACAGGCAACGCCCTCCTCTAAAACTTGTTCGAAAATATTTTTCATTAGAATTCATGGATTGAGTCTAGTAAGCACTGGTTTCATATCAAGTAATTAGGATTTCCACGAAAAATGCGGTGGACGCAAAGTGGGGGATCACTGTATATTTCCCTACTTTCTGGGCTTTACATTTACGTTTCCTTTCTTTAAATTATCATTAGGGACAGGCAAATTCTTCATCTAAAACTTGTTGGAAAATATTTTTCATTAGAATTCATGGAGTGAGCCTAGTAAGAACTGGTTTCATATCAAGTAATTAGGATTTAATCGGAAAATGCGGTGGATGCAAAGTGGGGGATCACTGTATATTTCCCTTATTTCTGGGCTTTACGTTTCCTTTCTTTAAATTATCATTAGGGACAGGCAAATTCTTCATCTAAAACTTGTTGGAAAATATTTTTCATTAGAATTCATGGAGTGAGCCTAGTAAGAACTGGTTTCATATCAAGTAATTAGGATTTCCACGAAAAATGCGGTGGACGCAAAGTGGGGGATCACTGTATATTTCCCTACTTTCTGGGCTTTACATTTACGTTTCCTTTCTTTAATTTATCATTAGGGACAGGCAACGCCCTCCTCTAAATCTTGTTCGAAAATATTTTTCATTAGAATTCATTGAGTGAGTCTAGTAAGCTCTGGTTTCATATCAAGTAATTAGGATTTCCACGAAAAATGCTGTGGACGCAAAGTGGGGGATCACTGTATATTTCCCTACTTTCTAGGCTTTACATTTACGTTTCCTTTCTTTAATTTATCATTAGGGACAGGCAACGCCCTCCTCTAAAACTTGTTCGAAAATATTTTTCATTAGAATTCATGGATTGAGTCTAGTAAGCACTGGTTTCATATCAAGTAATTAGGATTTCCACGAAAAATGCGGTGGACGCAAAGTGGGGGATCACTGTATATTTCCCTACTTTCTGGGCTTTACATTTACGTTTCCTTTCTTTAATTTATCATTAGGGACAGGCAACGCCCTCCTCTAAAACTTGTTCGAAAATATTTTTCATTAGAATTCATGGATTGAGTCTAGTAAGCACTGGTTTCATATCAAGTAATTAGGATTTCCACGAAAAATGCGGTGGACGCAAAGTGGGGGATCACTGTATATTTCCCTACTTTCTGGGCTTTACATTTACGTTTCCTTTCTTTAATTTATCATTAGGGAACGGCAACGCCCTCCTCTAAAACTTGTTCGAAAATATTTTTCATTAGAATTCATGGAGTGAGTCTAGTAAGCAAGTAATTAGGATTTCCACGAAAAATGCGGTGGACGCAAAGTGGGGGATCACTGTATATTTCCCTACTTTCTGGGCTTTACATTTACGTTTCCTTTCTTTAATTTATCATTAGGGACAGGCAACGCCCTCCTCTAAAACTTGTTCGAAAATATTTTTCATTAGAATTCATGGATTGAGTCTAGTAAGCACTGGTTTCATATCAAGTAATTAGGATTTCCACGAAAAATGCGGTGGACGCAAAGTGGGGGATCACTGTATATTTCCCTACTTTCTGGGCTTTACATTTACGTTTCCTTTCTTTAATTTATCATTAGGGACAGGCAACGCCCCCTCCTCTAAAACTTGTTCGAAAATATTTTTCATTAGAATTCATGGATTGAGTCTAGTAAGCACTGGTTTCATATCAAGTAATTAGGATTTCCACGAAAATGCGGTGGACGCAAAGTGGGGGATCACTGTATATTTCCCTACTTTCTGGGCTTTACATTTACGTTTCCTTTCTTTAATTTATCATTAGGGACAGGCAACGCCCTCCTCTAAAACTTGTTCGAAAATATTTTTTCATTAGAATTCATGGATTGAGTCTAGTAAGCAACTGGTTTCATATCAAGTAATTAGGATTTCCACGAAAAATGCGGTGGACGCAAAGTGGGGGATCACTGTATATTTCCTACTTTCTAGGCTTTACATTTACGTTTCCTTTCTTTAATTTATCATTAGGGACAGGCAACGCCCTCCTCTAAAACTTGTTCGAAAATATTTTTCATTAGAATTCATGGATTGAGTCTAGTAAGCACTGGTTTCATATCAAGTAATTAGGATTTCCACGAAAAATGCGGTGGACGCAAAGTGGGGGATCACTGTATATTTCCCTACTTTCTGGGCTTTACATTTACGTTTCCTTTCTTTAATTTATCATTAGGGACAGGCAACGCCCTCCTCTAAAACTTGTTCGAAAATATTTTTCATTAGAATTCATGGAGTGAGTCGAGTAAGCAAGTAATTAGGATTTCCCCGAAAATGCGGTGGACGCAAAGTGGGGGATCACTGTATATTTCCCTACTTTCTAGGCTTTACATTTAAGTTTCCTTTCTTTAATTTATCATTAGGGACAGGCAACGCCCTCCTCTAAAACTTGTTCGAAAATATTTTTCATTAGAATTCATTGAGTGAGTCTAGTATTCACTGGTTTCATATCAAGTAATTAGGATTTCCACGAAAAATGCGGTGGACGCAAAGTGGGGATCACTGTATATTTCCCTACTTTCTGGGCTTTACATTTACGTTTCCTTTCTTTAATTTATCATTAGGGACAGGCAACGCCCTCCTCTAAAACTTGTTCGAAAATATTTTTCATTAGAATTCATGGATTGAGTCTAGTAAGCACTGGTTTCATATCAAGTAATTAGGATTTCCACGAAAAATGCGGTGGACGCAAAGTGGGGGATCACTGTATATTTCCCTACTTTCTGGGCTTTACATTTACGTTTCCTTTCTTTAATTTATCATTAGGGACAGGCAACGCCCTCCTCTAAAACTTGTTCGAAAATATTTTTCTAGAATTCATGGATTGAGTCTAGTAAGCACTGGTTTCATATCAGTTTCATATCAAGTAATTAGGATTTCCACGAAAAATGCGGTGGACGCAAAGTGGGGGATCACTGTATATTTCCCTACTTTCTGGGCTTTACATTTACGTTTCCTTTCTTTAATTTATCATTAGGGACAGGCAACGCCCTCCTCTAAAACTTGTTCGAAAATATTTTTCATTAGAATTCATGGATTGAGTCTAGTAAACTGGTTTCATATCAAGTAATTAGGATTTCCACGAAAATGCGGTGGACGCAAAGTGGGGGATCACTGTATATTTCCCTACTTTCTGGGCTTTACATTTACGTTTCCTTTCTTTAATTTATCATTAGGGACAGGCAACGCCCTCCTCTAAAACTTGTTCGAAAATATTTTTCATTAGAATTCATGGATTGAGTCTAGTAAACTGGTTTCATATCAAGTAATTAGGATTTCCACGAAAAATGCGGTGGACGCAAAGTGGGGGATCACTGTATATTTCCCTACTTTCTGGGCTTTACATTTACGTTTCCTTTCTTTAATTTATCATTAGGGACAGGCAACGCCCTCCTCTAAAACTTGTTCGAAAATATTTTTCATTAGAATTCATGGATTGAGTCTAGTAAGCACTGGTTTCATATCAAGTAATTAGGATTTCCACGAAAAATGCGGTGGACGCAAAGTGGGGGATCACTGTATATTTCCCTACTTTCTGGGCTTTACATTTACGTTTCCTTTCTTTAATTTATCATTAGGGACAGGCAACGCCCTCCTCTAAAACTTGTTCGAAAATATTTTTCATTAGAATTCATGGATTGAGTCTAGTAAGCACTGGTTTCATATCAAGTAATTAGGATTTCCACGAAAAATGCGGTGGACGCAAAGTGGGGGATCACTGTATATTTCCCTACTTTCTGGGCTTTACATTTACGTTTCCTTTCTTTAATTTATCATTAGGGACAGGCAACGCCCTCCTCTAAAACTTGTTCGAAAATATTTTTTCATTAGAATTCATGGATTGAGTCACTGGTTTCATATCAAGTAATTAGGATTTCCACGAAAAATGCGGTGGACGCAAAGTGGGGATCACTGTATATTTCCTACTTTCTGGGCTTTACATTTACGTTTCCTTTCTTTAATTTATCATTAGGGACAGGCAACGCCCTCCTCTAAAACTTGTTCGAAAATATTTTCATTAGAATTCATGGATTGAGTCTAGTAAGCACTGGTTTCATATCAAGTAATTAGGATTTCCACGAAAAATGCGGTGGACGCAAAGTGGGGGATCACTGTATATTTCCCTACTTTCTGGGCTTTACATTTACGTTTCCTTTCTTTAATTTATCATTAGGGACAGGCAACGCCCTCCTCTAAAACTTGTTCGAAAATATTTTTCATTAGAATTCATGGATTGAGTCTAGTAAGCACTGGTTTCATATCAAGTAATTAGGATTTCCACGAAAAATGCGGTGGACGCAAAGTGGGGGATCACTGTATATTTCCCTACTTTCTGGGCTTTACATTTACGTTTCCTTTCTTTAATTTATCATTAGGGACAGGCAACGCCCTCCTCTAAAACTTGTTCGAAAATATTTTTCATTAGAATTCATGGATTGAGTCTAGTAAGCACTGGTTTCATATCAAGTAATTAGGATTTCCACGAAAAATGCGGTGGACGCAAAGTGGGGGATCACTGTATATTTCCCTACTTTCTGGGCTTTACATTTACGTTTCCTTTCTTTAATTTATCATTAGGGACAGGCAACGCCCTCCTCTAAAACTTGTTCGAAAATATTTTTCATTAGAATTCATGGAGTGAGACTAGTAAGCACTGGTTTCATATCAAGTAATTAGGATTTCCACGGAAAATGCGGTGGACGCAAAGTGGGTGTTCACTGTATATTTTCCTACTTTCTGGGCTTTACATTTACGTTTCCTTTCTTTAATTTATCATTAGGGAACGGCAACGCCCTCCTCTAAAACTTGTTCGAAAATATTTTTCATTGGAATTCATTGATTGAGTCTAGTAGGGACTGGTTTCATATCAAGTGATTAGTATTTCCACGGAAAATGCGGTGGACGCAAAGTGGGTGTTCACTGTATATTTCCCTACTTTCTGGGCTTTACATTTACGTTTCCTTTCTTTAATTTATCATTAGGGACAGGCAACGCCCTCCTCTAAAACTTGTTCGAAAATATTTTTCATTAGAATTCATGGATTGAGTCTAGTAAGCACTGGTTTCATATCAAGTAATTAGGATTTCCACGAAAAATGCGGTGGACGCAAAGTGGGGGATCACTGTATATTTCCGTACTTTCTGGGCTTTACATTTACGTTTCCTTTCTTTAATTTATCATTAGGGACAGGCAACGCCCTCCTCTAAAACTTGTTCGAAAATATTTTTCATTAGAATTCATGGATTGAGTCTAGTAAGCACTGGTTTCATATCAAGTAATTAGGATTTCCACGAAAAATGCGGTGGACGAAAAATGCAATTGGATGCAAAGTGGGGGATCACTGTATATTTCCCTTCTCTCTGGGCTTTACATTTACGTTTACTTTCTTTAATTTATCATTAGGGACAGGCAACGCCCTCCTCTAAAACTTGATCGAAAATATTTTTCATTAGAATTCATTGAGTGAGTCTAGTAAGCTCTGGTTTCATATCATGTAATTAGGATTTCCACGAAAAATGCGGTGGACGCAAAGTGGGGATCACTGTATATTTCCCTACTTTCTGGGCTTTACATTTACGTTTCCTTTCTTTAATTTATCATTAGGGACAGGCAACGCCCTCCTCTAAAACTTGTTCGAAAATATTTTTCATTAGAATTCATGGATTGAGTCTAGTAAGCACTGGTTTCATATCAAGTAATTAGGATTTCCACGAAAAATGCGGTGGACGCAAAGTGGGGGATCACTGTATATTTCCCTACTTTCTGGGCTTTACATTTACGTTTCCTTTCTTTAATTTATCATTAGGGACAGGCAACGCCCTCCTCTAAAAAACTTGTTCGAAAATATTTTTCATTAGAATTCATGGATTGAGTCTAGTAAGCACTGGTTTCATATCAAGTAATTAGGATTTCCACGAAAAATGCGGTGGACGCAAAGTGGGGGATCACTGTATATTTCCCTACTTTCTGGGCTTTACATTTACGTTTCCTTTCTTTAATTTATCATTAGGGACAGGCAACGCCCTCCTCTAAAACTTGTTCGAAAATATTTTTCATTAGAATTCATGAGTAAGAGTTTCATATTATCAAGTAATTAGGATTTCCACGAAAAATGCGGTGGACGCAAAGTGGGGGATCACTGTATATTTCCCTACTTTCTGGGCTTTACATTTACGTTTCCTTTCTTTAATTTTATCATTAGGGACAGGCAACGCCCTCCTCTAAAACTTGTTCGAAAATATTTTTCATTAGAATTCATGGATTGAGTCTAGTAAGCACTGGTTTCATAAGTAATTAGGATTTCCACGAAAAATGCGGTGGACGCAAAGTGGGGATCACTGTATATTTCCCTACTTTCTGGGCTTTACATTTACGTTTCCTTTCTTTAATTTATCATTAGGGACAGGCAACGCCCTCCTCTAAAACTTGTTCGAAAATATTTTTAATTAGAATACATGGATTGAGTCTAGTAAGCACTGGTTTCATATCAAGTAATTAGGATTTCCACGAAAATGCGGTGGACGCAAAGTGGGGGATCACTGTATATTTCCTACTTTCTGGGCTTTACATTTACGTTTCCTTTCTTTAATTTATCATTAGGGACAGGCAACGCCCTCCTCTAAAACTTGTTCGAAAATATTTTTCATTAGAATTCATGGATTGAGTCTAGTAAACTGGTTTCATATCAAGTAATTAGGATTTCCACGAAAATGCGGTGGACGCAAAGTGGGGGATCACTGTATATTTCCCTACTTTCTGGGCTTTACATTTACGTTTCCTTTCTTTAATTTATCATTAGGGACAGGCAACGCCCTCCTCTAAAACTTGTTCGAAAATATTTTTCGAAAATATTTTTCATTAGAATTCATGAAAAGTGAGTCTAGATCACTGTATAACTTTCTGGTTTCATTATCAATTAATTAGGATTTCCACGAAAAAATGCGGTGGACGCAAAGTGGGGGATCACTGTATATTTCCCTACTTTCTGGGCTTTACATTTACGTTTCCTTTCTTTAATTTATCATTAGGGACAGGCAACGCCCTCCTCTAAAACTTGTTCGAAAATATTTTTCATTAGAATTCATGGATTGAGTCTAGTAAGCACTGGTTTCATATCAAGTAATTAGGATTTCCACGAAAAATGCGGTGGACGCAAAGTGGGGGATCACTGTATATTTCCCTACTTTCTGGGCTTTACATTTACGTTTCCTTTCTTTAATTTATCATTAGGGACAGGCAACGCCCTCCTCTAAAACTTGTTCGAAAATATTTTTCATTAGAATTCATGGATTGAGTCTAGTAAGCACTGGTTTCATATCAAGTAATTAGGATTTCCACGAAAAATGCGGTGGACGCAAAGTGGGGGATCACTGTATATTTCCCTACTTTCTGGGCTTTACATTTACGTTTCCTTTCTTTAATTTATCATTAGGGACAGGCAACGCCCTCCTCTAAAACTTGTTCGAAAATATTTTTCATTAGAATTCATGGATTGAGTCTAGTAAGCACTGGTTTCATATCAAGTAATTAGGATTTCCACGAAAAATGCGGTGGACGCAAAGTGGGGGATCACTGTATATTTCCCTACTTTCTGGGCTTTACATTTACGTTTCCTTTCTTTAATTTATCATTAGGGACAGGCAACCCCTCCTCTAAAACTTGTTCGAAAATATTTTTCATTAGAATTCATGGATTGAGTCTAGTAAGTAACTGGTTTCATATCAAGTAATTAGGATTTCCACGAAAAATGCGGTGGACGCAAAGTGGGGGATCACTGTATATTTCCCTACTTTCTGGGCTTTACATTTACGTTTCCTTTCTTTAATTTATCATTAGGGACAGGCAACGCCCTCCTAAAAAACTTGTTCGAAAATATTTTTCATTAGAATTCATGGATTGAGTCTAGTAAGTATACTGGTTTCATATCTCTAAAAGTAATTAGGATTTCCACGAAAAATGCGGTGGACGCAAAGTGGGGGATCACTGTATATTTCCCTACTTTCTGGGCTTTACATTTACGTTTCCTTTCTTTAATTTATCATTAGGGACAGGCAACGCCCTCCTCTAAAACTTGTTCGAAAATATTTTTCATTAGAATTCATGGATTGAGTCTAGTAAGCACTGGTTTCATATCAAGTAATTAGGATTTCCACGAAAAATGCGGTGGACGCAAAGTGGGGGATCACTGTATATTTCCCTACTTTCTGGGCTTTACATTTACGTTTCCTTTCTTTAATTTATCATTAGGGACAGGCAACGCCCTCCTCTAAAACTTGTTCGAAAATATTTTTCATTAGAATTCATGGATTGAGTCTAGTAAGCACTGGTTTCATATCAAGTAATTAGGATTTCCACGAAAAATGCGGTGGACGCAAAGTGGGGGATCACTGTATATTTCCCTACTTTCTGGGCTTTACATTTACGTTTCCTTTCTTTAATTTATCATTAGGGACAGGCAACGCCCTCCTCTAAAACTTGTTCGAAAATATTTTTCATTAGAATTCATGGATTGAGTCTAGTAAGCACTGGTTTCATATCAAGTAATTAGGATTTTTCGGTGGACGAAAAATGCGGTGGACGTTTCCTTTCAAAGTGGGGGATCACTGTATATTTCCCTACTTTCTGGATTTTACATTTACGTTTCCTTTCTTTAATTTATCTTTTCTTTAGGGACAGGCAACGCCCTCCTCTAAAACTTGTTCGAAAATATTTTTCATTAGAATTCATGGATTGAGTCTAGTAAGCACTGGTTTCATATCAAGTAATTAGGATTTCCACGAAAAATGCGGTGGACGCAAAGTGGGGATCACTGTATATTTCCCTACTTTCTGGGCTTTACATTTACGTTTCCTTTCTTTAATTTATCATTAGGGACAGGCAACGCCCTCCTCTAAAACTTGTTCGAAAAATTTTTCATTAGAATTCATGGATTGAGTCTAGTAAACTGGTTTCATATCAAGTAATTAGGATTTCCACGAAAAATGCGGTGGACGCAAAGTGGGGATCACTGTATATTTCCCTACTTTCTGGGCTTTACATTTACGTTTCCTTTCTTTAATTTATCATTAGGGACAGGCAACGCCCTCCTCTAAAACTTGTTCGAAAATATTTTTCATTAGAATTCATGGATTGAGTCTAGTAAGTTTCATATCAAGTAATTAGGATTTCCACGAAAAATGCGGTGGACGCAAAGTGGGGGATCACTGTATATTTCCCTACTTTCTGGGCTTTACATTTACGTTTCCTTTCTTTAATTTATCATTAGGGACAGGCAACGCCCTCCTCTAAAACTTGATCGAAAATATTTTTCATTAGAATTCATGGATTGAGTCTAGTAAGCACTGGTTTCATATCAAGTAATTAGGATTTCCACGAAAAATGCGGTGGACGCAAAGTGGGGGATCACTGTATATTTCCCTACTTTCTGGGCTTTACATTTACGTTTCCTTTCTTTTAATTTATCATTAGGGACAGGCAACGCCCTCCTCTAAAAACTTGTTCGAAAATATTTTTCATTAGAATTCATGGATTGAGTCTAGTAAGCACTGGTTTCATATCAAGTAATTAGGATTTCCACGAAAAATGCGGTGGACGCAAAGTGGGGGATCACTGTATATTTCCCTACTTTTCTGGGCTTTACATTTACGTTTCCTTTCCTTAATTTATCATTAGGGACAGGCAACGCCCTCCTCTAAAACTTGTTCGAAAATATTTTTCATTAGAATTCATGGAGTGAATCGAAAATATTTTGGTAATCAAGTAATTAGGATTTCCACACGAAAATGCGGTGGACGCAAAGTGGGGATCACTGTATATTTCCCTACTTTCTGGGCTTTACATTTACGTTTCCTTTCTTTAATTTATCATTAGGGACAGGCAACGCCCTCCTCTAAAACTTGTTCGAAAATATTTTTCATTAGAATTCATGGATTGAGTCTAGTAAGCACTGGTTTCATATCAAGTAATTAGGATTTTCCACGAAAAATGCGGTGGACGCAAAGTGGGGGATCACTGTATATTTCCCTACTTTCTGGGCTTTACATTTACGTTTCCTTTCTTTAATTTATCATTAGGGACAGGCAACGCCCTCCTCTAAAACTTGTTCGAAAATATTTTTCATTAGAATTCATGGATTGAGTCTAGTAAGCACTGGTTTCATATCAAGTAATTAGGATTTCCACGAAAAATGCGGTGGACGCAAAGTGGGGGATCACTGTATATTTCCCTACTTTCTGGGCTTTACATTTACGTTTCCTTTCTTTAATTTATCATTAGGGACAGGCAACGCCCTCCTCTAAAACTTGTTCGAAAATATTTTCATTAGAATTTAGAATGAGTCTAGTAAGCACTGGTTTCATATCAAGTAATTAGGATTTCCACGAAAAATGCGGTGGACGCAAAGTGGGGGATCACTGTATATTTCCCTACTTTCTGGGCTTTACATTTACGTTTCCTTTCTTTAATTTATCATTAGGGACAGGCAACGCCCTCCTCTAAAACTTGTTCGAAAATATTTTTCATTAGAATTATGGAATTCATGGAGCACTGGTTTCATATCAAGTAATTAGGATTTCCACGAAAAATGCGGTGGACGCAAAGTGGGGGATCACTGTATATTTCCCTACTTTCTGGGCTTTACATTTACGTTTCCTTTCTTTAATTTATCATTAGGGACAGGCAACGCCCTCCTCTAAAACTTGTTCGAAAATATTTTTCATTAGAATTCATGGATTGAGTCTAGTAAGCAAGTAATTAGGATTTCCACGAAAAATGCGGTGGACGCAAAGTGGGGGATCACTGTATATTTCCCTACTTTCTGGGCTTTACATTTACGTTTCCTTTCTTTAATTTATCATTAGGGACAGGCAACGCCCTCCTCTAAAACTTGTTCGAAAATATTTTTCATTAGAATTCATGGATTGAGTCTAGTAAGCACTGGTTTCATATCAAGTAATTAGGATTTCCACGAAAAATGCGGTGGACGCAAAGTGGGGGATCACTGTATATTTCCCTACTTTCTGGGCTTTACATTTACGTTTCCTTTCTTTAATTTATCATTAGGGACAGGCAACGCCCTCCTCTAAAACTTGATCGAAAATATTTTTCATTAGAATTCATGGATTGAGTCTAGTAAGCACTGGTTTCATATCAAGTAATTAGGATTTCCACGAAAAATGCGGTGGACGCAAAGTGGGGTATCACTGTATATTTCCCTACTTTCTGGGCTTTACATTTACGTTTCCTTTCTTTAATTTATCATTAGGGACAGGCAACGCCCTCCTCTAAAACTTGATCGAAAATATTTTTCATTAGAATTCATGGATTGAGTCTAGTAAGCAAAGTGGGGATCACTGTACTGGGGTTTCATATCAACTTGTCGAAAAATTAGGATTTCCACGAAAAATGCGGTGGACGCAAAGTGGGGGATCACTGTATATTTCCCTACTTTCTGGGCTTTACATTTACGTTTCCTTTCTTTAATTTATCATTAGGGACAGGCAACGCCCTCCTCTAAAACTTGTTCGAAAATATTTTTCATTAGAATTCATGGATTGAGTCTAGTAAGCACTGGTTTCAATTAATTAGGATTTCCACGAAAAATGCGGTGGACGCAAAGTGGGGGATCACTGTATATTTCCCTACTTTCTGGGCTTTACATTTACGTTTCCTTTCTTTAATTTATCATTAGGGACAGGCAACGCCCTCCTCTAAAACTTGTTCGAAAATATTTTTCATTAGAATTCATGGATTGAGTCTAGTAAGCACTGGTTTCATATCAAGTAATTAGGATTTCCACGAAAATGCGGTGGACGCAAAGTGGGGGATCACTGTATATTTCCCTACTTTCGAAAATATTTTACATTTACGTTTCCTTTCTTTAATTTATCATTAGGGACAGGCAACGCCCTCCTCTAAAACTTGTTCGAAAATATTTTTCATTAGAATTCATGGAGTGAGTCTAGTTCATGGATTGAATCTAAAGCACTGGTTTCATATCAAGTAATTAGGATTTCCACGAAAAATGCGGTGGACGCAAAGTGGGGGATCACTGTATATTTCCCTACTTTCTGGGCTTTACATTTACGTTTCCTTTCTTTAATTTATCATTAGGGACAGGCAACGCCCTCCTCTAAAACTTGTTCGAAAATATTTTTCATTAGAATTCATGGATTGAGTCTAGTAAACTGGTTTCATATCAAGTAATTAGGATTTCCACGAAAAATGCGGTGGACGCAAAGTGGGGGATCACTGTATATTTCCCTACTTTCTGGGCTTTACATTTACGTTTCCTTTCTTTAATTTATCATTAGGGACAGGCAACGCCCTCCTCTAAAACTTGTTCGAAAATATTTTTCATTAGAATTCATGGATTGAGTCTAGTACTGGTTTCATATCAAGTAATTAGGATTTCCACGAAAAATGCGGTGGACGCAAAGTGGGGGATCACTGTATATTTCCCTACTTTCTGGGCTTTACATTTACGTTTCCTTTCTTTAATTTATCATTAGGGACAGGCAACGCCCTCCTCTAAAACTTGTTCGAAAATATTTTTCATTAGAATTCATGGATTGAGTCTAGTAAGCACTGGTTTCATATCAAGTAATTAGGATTTCCACGAAAAATGCGGTGGACGCAAAGTGGGGGATCACTGTATATTTCCCTACTTTCTGGGCTTTACATTTACGTTTCCTTTCTTTAATTTATCATTAGGGACAGGCAACGCCCTCCTCTAAAACTTGTTCGAAAATATTTTTCATTAGAATTCATGAGTCTGAGTCTGGTTTCATATCAAGTAATTAGGATTTCCACGAAAATGCGGTGGACGCAAAGTGGGGGATCACTGTATATTTCCCTACTTTCTGGGCTTTACATTTACGTTTCCTTTCTTTAATTTATCATTAGGGACAGGCAACGCCCTCCTCTAAAACTTGTTCGAAAATATTTTTCATTAGAATTCATGGATTGAGTCTAGTAAGCAATTAGATTTCCACGAAAAATGCGGTGGACGCAAAGTGGGGATCACTGTATATTTCCTACTTTCTGGGCTTTACATTTACGTTTCCTTTCTTTAATTTATCATTAGGGACAGGCAACGCCCTCCTCCTAAAACTTGATCGAAAATACTGTTTTTCATTAGAATTCATGGATTGAGCCTAGTAAAACTTGTTCGAAAATATTTTTCTTGAGTCGAGTGAATCATATCAAGTAATTAGGATTTCCACGAAAAATGCGGTGGACGCAAAGTGGGGGATCACTGTATATTTCCCTACTTTCTGGGCTTTACATTTACGTTTCCTTTCTTTAATTTATCATTAGGGACAGGCAACGCCCTCCTCTAAAACTTGTTCGAAAATATTTTTCATTAGAATTCATGGATTGAGTCTAGTAAGCACTGGTTTCATATCAAGTAATTAGGATTTCCACGAAAAATGCGGTGGACGCAAAGTGGGGGATCACTGTATATTTCCCTACTTTCTGGGCTTTACATTTACGTTTCCTTTCTTTAATTTATCATTAGGGACAGGCAACGCCCTCCTCTAAAACTTGTTCGAAAAAATTTTTCATTAGAATTCATCACTGTATATTTGAGTCTAGTAAGCACTGGTTTCATTATCATGGTAATTAGGATTTCCACGAAAAATGCGGTGGACGCAAAGTGGGGATCACTGTATATTTCCCTACTTTCTGGGCTTTACATTTACGTTTCTTTTTCTTTAATTTATCATTAGGGACAGGCAACGCCCTCCTCTAAAACTTGTTCGAAAATATTTTTCATTAGAATTCATGGATTGAGTCTAGTAAGCACTGGTTTCATATCAAGTAATTAGGATTTCCACGAAAATGCGGTGGACGCAAAGTGGGGGATCACTGTATATTTCCCTACTTTCTAGGCTTTACATTTACGTTTCCTTTCTTTAATTTATCATTAGGGACAGGCAACGCCCTCCTCTAAAACTTGTTCGAAAATATTTTTCATTAGAATTCATGGATTGAGTCTAGTAAACTGGTTTCATATCAAGTAATTAGGATTTCCACGAAAAATGCGGTGGACGCAAAGTGGGGGATCACTGTATATTTCCCTACTTTCTGGGCTTTACATTTACGTTTCCTTTCTTTAATTTATCATTAGGGACAGGCAACGCCCTCCTCTAAAACTTGTTCGAAAATATTTTTCATTAGAATTCATGGATTGAGTCTAGTAAGCACTGGTTTCATATCAAGTAATTAGGATTTCCACGAAAAATGCGGTGGACGCAAAGTGGGGATCACTGTATATTTCCCTACTTTCTGGGCTTTACATTTACGTTTCCTTTCTTTAATTTATCATTAGGGACAGGCAACGCCCTCCTCTAAAACTTGTTCGAAAATATTTTTCATTAGAATTCATGGATTGAGTCTAGTAAGCACTGGTTTCATATCAAGTAATTAGGATTTCCACGAAAAATGCGGTGGACGCAAAGTGGGGGATCACTGTATATTTCCCTACTTTCTGGGCTTTACATTTACGTTTCCTTTCTTTAATTTATCATTAGGGACAGGCAACGCCCTCCTCTAAAACTTGTTCGAAAATATTTTTCATTAGAATTCATGGATTGAGTCTAGTAAGTGGTTTCATATCAAGTAATTAGGATTTCCACGAAAAAATGCGGTGGACGCAAAGTGGGGGATCACTGTATATTTCCCTACTTTCTGGGCTTTACATTTACGTTTCCTTTCTTTAATTTATCATTAGGGACAGGCAACGCCCTCCTCTAAAACTTGTTCGAAAATATTTTTCATTAGAATTCATGGAGTGAGTCTAGTAAGCAAGTAATTAGGATTTCCACGAAAAATGCGGTGGACGCAAAGTGGGGGATCACTGTATATTTCCCTACTTTCTGGGCTTTACATTTACGTTTCCTTTCTTTAATTTATCATTAGTGGGGGACAGGCAACGCCCTCCTCTAAAACTTGTTCGAAAATATTTTTCATTAGAATTCATGGATTGAGTCTAGTAAGCACTGGTTTCATATCAAGTAATTAGGATTTCCACGAAAAATGCGGTGGACGCAAAGTGGGGGATCACTGTATATTTCCCTACTTTCTGGGCTTTACATTTACGTTTCCTTTCTTTAATTTATCATTAGGGACAGGCAACGCCCTCCTCTAAAACTTGTTCGAAAATATTTTTCATTAGAATTCATGGATTGAGTCTAGTAAGCACTGGTTTCATATCAAGTAATTAGGATTTCCACGAAAAATGCGGTGGACGCAAAGTGGGGGATCACTGTATATTTCCCTACTTTCTGGGCTTTACATTTACGTTTCCTTTCTTTAATTTATCATTAGGGACAGGCAACGCCCTCCTCTAAAACTTGTTCGAAAATATTTTTCATTAGAATTCATGGAGTGAGTCTAGTAAGCACTGGTTTCATATCAAGTAATTAGGATTTCCACGAAAAATGCGGTGGACGCAAAGTGGGGGATCACTGTATATTTCCCTACTTTCTGGGCTTTACATTTACGTTTCCTTTCTTTAATTTATCATTAGGGACAGGCAACGCCCTCCTCTAAAACTTGTTCGAAAATATTTTTCATTAGAATTCATGGAGTGAGTCTAGTAAGCACTGGTTTCATATCAAGTAATTAGGATTTCCACGAAAAATGCGGTGGACGCAAAGTGGGGGATCACTGTATATTTCCCTACTTTCTGGGCTTTACATTTACGTTTCCTTTCTTTAATTTATCATTAGGGACAGGCAACGCCCTCCTCTAAAACTTGTTCGAAAATATTTTTCATTAGAATTCATGGATTGAGTCTAGTACTGGTTTCATATCAAGTAATTAGGATTTCCACGAAAAATGCGGTGGACCCAAAGTGGGGGATCACTGTATATTTCCCTACTTTCTAGGCTTTACATTTACGTTTCGTTTTCTTTAATTTATCATTAGGGACAGGCAACGCCCTCCTCTAAAACTTGTTCGAAAATATTTTTCATTAGAATTCATGGATTGAGTCTAGTAAGCACTGGTTTCATATCAAGTAATTAGGATTTCCACGAAAAATGCGGTGGACGCAAAGTGGGGGATCACTGTATATTTCCCTACTTTCTGGGCTTTACATTTACGTTTCCTTTCTTTAATTTATCATTAGGGACAGGCAACGCCCTCCTCTAAAACTTGTTCGAAAATATTTTTCATTAGAATTCATGGATTGAGTCTAGTAAGCACTGGTTTCATATCAAGTAATTAGGATTTCCACGAAAAATGCGGTGGACGCAAAGTGTGGGGATCACTGTATATTTCCCTACTTTCTGGGCTTTACATTTACGTTTCCTTTCTTTAATTTATCATTAGGGACAGGCAACGCCCTCCTCTAAAACTTGTTCGAAAATATTTTTCATTAGAATTCATGGATTGAGTCTAGTAAGCACTGGTTTCATATCAAGTAATTAGGATTTCCACGAAAAATGCGGTGGACGCAAAGTGGGGGATCACTGTATATTTCCCTACTTTCTGGGCTTTACATTTACGTTTCCTTTCTTTAATTTATCATTAGGGACAGGCAACGCCCTCCTCTAAAACTTGTTCGAAAATATTTTTCATTAGAATTCATGGATTGAGTCTAGTAAGCACTGGTTTCATATCAAGTAATTAGGATTTCCACGAAAAATGCGGTGGACGCAAAGTGGGGATCACTGTATATTTCCCTACTTTCTGGGCTTTACATTTACGTTTCCTTTCTTTAATTTATCATTAGGGACAGGCAACGCCCTCCTCTAAAACTTGTTCGAAAATATTTTTCATTAGAATTCATGGATTGAGTCTAGTAAACTGGTTTCATATCAAGTAATTAGGATTTCCACGAAAAATGCGGTGGACGCAAAGTGGGGGATCACTGTATATTTCCCTACTTTCTGGGCTTTACATTTACGTTTCCTTTCTTTAATTTATCATTAGGGACAGGCAACGCCCTCCTCCAAAACTTGTTCGAAAATATTTTCATTAGAATTCATGGATTGAGTCTAGTAAGCACTGGTTTCATATCAAGTAATTAGGATTTCCACGAAAAATGCGGTGGACGCAAAGTGGGGGATCACTGTATATTTCCCTACTTTCTGGGCTTTACATTTACGTTTCCTTTCTTTAATTTATCATTAGGGACAGGCAACGCCCTCCTCTAAAACTTGTTCGAAAATATTTTTCATTAGAATTCATGGATTGAGTCTAGTAAGCACTGGTTTCATATCATTAATTAGGATTTCCACGAAAAATGCGGTGGACGCAAAGTGGGGATCACTGTATATTTCCCTACTTTCTGGGCTTTACATTTACGTTTCCTTTCTTTAATATATAATTAGGGACAGGCAACGCCCTCCTCTAAAACTTGTTCGAAAATATTTTTCATTAGAATTCATGGATTGAGTCTAGTAAGCACTGGTTTCATATCAAGTAATTAGGATTTCCACGGAAAATGCGGTGGACGCAAAGTGGGTGTTCACTGTATATTTTCCTACTTTCTGGGCTTTACATTTACGTTATCTTTCTTTAATTTATCATTAGGGAACGGCAACGCCCTCCTCTAAAACTTGTTCGAAAATATTTTTCATTAGAATTCATGGAGTGAGACTAGTAAGCACTGGTTTCATATCAAGTAATTAGGATTTCCACGAAAAATGCGGTGGACGCAAAGTGGGTGATCACTGTATATTTCCCTACTTTCTGGGCTTTACATTTACGTTTCCTTTCTTTAATTTATCATTAGGGACAGGCAACGCCCTCCTCTAAAACTTGTTCGAAAATATTTTTCATTAGAATTCATGGATTGAGTCTAGTAAGCACTGGTTTCATATCAAGTAATGAGGATTTCCACGAAAAATGCGGTGGACGCAAAGTGGGGATCACTGTATATTTCCCTACTTTCTGGGCTTTACATTTACGTTTCCTTTCTTTAATTTATCATTAGGGACAGGCAACGCCCTCCTCTAAAACTTGTTCGAAAATATTTTTCATTAGAATTCATGGATTGAGTCTAGTAAGCACTGGTTCATATCAAGTTTTAGGATTTCCACGAAAAATGCGGTGGACGCAAAGTGGGGATCACTGTATATTTCCCTACTTTCTGGGCTTTACATTTACGTTTCCTTTCTTTAATTTATCATTAGGGACAGGCAACGCCCTCCTCTAAAACTTGTTCGAAAATATTTTTCATTAGAATTCATGGATTGAGTCTAGTAAACTGGTTTCATATCAAGTAATTAGGATTTCCACGAAAAATGCGGTGGACGCAAAGTGGGGGATCACTGTATATTTCCCTACTTTCTGGGCTTTACATTTACGTTTCCTTTCTTTAATTTATCATTAGGGACAGGCAACGCCCTCCTCTAAAACTTGTTCGAAAATATTTTTTTTCATTAGAATTCATGGATTGAGTCTAGTAAGCACTGGTTTCATATCAAGTAATTAGGATTTCCACGAAAAATGCGGTGGACGCAAAGTGGGGATCACTGTATATTTCCCTACTTTCTGGGCTTTACATTTACGTTTCCTTTCTTTAATTTATCATTAGGGACAGGCAACGCCCTCCTCTAAAACTTGTTCGAAAATATTTTTCATTAGAATTCATGGATTGAGTCTAGTAAGCACTGGTTTCATATCAAGTAATTAGGATTTCCACGAAAAATGCGGTGGACGCAAAGTGGGGGATCACTGTATATTTCCCTACTTTCTGGGCTTTACATTTACGTTTCCTTTCTTTAATTTATCATTAGGGACAGGCAACGCCCTCCTCTAAAACTTGTTCGAAAATATTTTTCATTAGAATTCATGGATTGAGTCTAGTAAGTAACTGGTTTCATATCAAGTAATTAGGATTTCCACGAAAAATGCGGTGGACGCAAAGTGGGGGATCACTGTATATTTCCCTACTTTCTGGGCTTTACATTTACGTTTCCTTTCTTTAATTTATCATTAGGGACAGGCAACGCCCTCCTCTAAAACTTGTTCGAAAATATTTTTCATTAGAATTCATGGATTGAGTCCCTAGTAAGCACTGGTTTCATATCAAGTAATTAGGATTTCCACGAAAAATGCGGTGGACGCAAAGTGGGGGGATCACTGTATATTTCCCTACTTTCTGGGCTTTACATTTACGTTTCCTTTCTTTAATTTATCATTAGGGACAGGCAACGCCCTCCTCTAAAACTTGTTCGAAAATATTTTTCATTAGAATTCATGGATTGAGTCTAGTAAGCACTGGTTTCATATCAAGTAATTAGGATTTCCACGAAAAATGCGGTGGACGCAAAGTGGGGGATCACTGTATATTTCCCTACTTTCTGGGCTTTACATTTACGTTTCCTTTCTTTAATTTATCATTAGGGACAGGCAACGCCCTCCTCTAAAACTTGTTCGAAAATATTTTTCATTAGAATTCATGGATTGAGTCTAGTAAGCACTGGTTTCATATCAAGTAATTAGGATTTCCACGAAAAATGCGGTGGACGCAAAGTGGGGGATCACTGTATATTTCCCTACTTTCTGGGCTTTACATTTACGTTTCCTTTCTTTAATTTATCATTAGGGACAGGCAACGCCCTCCTCTAAAACTTGTTCGAAAATATTTTTTCATTAGAATTCATGGATTGAGTCTAGTAAGCACTAATTTCATATCAAGTAATTAGGATTTCCACGAAAAATGGTGGACGCAAAGTGGGGGATCACTGTATATTTCCCTTTAATTTTCTGGGCTTTACATTTACGTTTCCTTTCTTTAATTTATCATTAGGGACAGGCAACGCCCTCCTCTAAAACTTGTTCGAAAATATTTTTCATTAGAATTCAAAACTTGAGTCTATTTTTATTAGCACTGGTTTCATATCAAGTAATTAGGATTTCCACGAAAAATGCGGTGGACGCAAAGTGGGGATCACTGTATATTTCCCTACTTTCTGGGCTTTACATTTACGTTTCCTTTCTTTAATTTATCATTAGGGACAGGCAACGCCCTCCTCTAAAACTTGTTCGAAAATATTTTTCATTAGAATTCATGGATTGAGTCTAGTAAGCGTTTCCTTTGGTTTCATATCAAGTAATTAGGATTTCCACGAAAAATGCGGTGGACGCAAAGTGGGGGATCACTGTATATTTCCCTACTTTCTGGGCTTTACATTTACGTTTCCTTTCTTTAATTTATCATTAGGGACAGGCAACGCCCTCCTCTAAAACTTGTTCGAAAATATTTTTCATTAGAATTCATGGATTGAGTCTTCTTTAATTTATCATTAAGCTAAAACTGGTTTCATATCAAGTAATTAGGATTTCCACGAAAAATGCGGTGGACGCAAAGTGGGGGATCACTGTATATTTCCCTACTTTCTGGGCTTTACATTTACGTTTCCTTTCTTTAATTTATCATTAGGGACAGGCAACGCCCTCCTCTAAAACTTGTTCGAAAATATTTTTCATTAGAATTCATGGATTGAGTCTAGTAAGCACTGGTTTCATATCAAGTAATTAGGATTTCCACGAAAAATGCGGTGGACGCAAAGTGGGGATCACTGTATATTTCCCTACTTTCTGGGCTTTACATTTACGTTTCCTTTCTTTAATTTATCATTAGGGACAGGCAACGCCCTCCTCTAAAACTTGTTCGAAAATATTTTTCATTAGAATTCATGGATTGAGTCTAGTAAGCACTGGTTTCATATCAAGTAATTAGGATTTCCACGAAAAATGCGGTGGACGCAAAGTGGGGGATCACTGTATATTTCCCTACTTTCTGGGCTTTACATTTACGTTTCCTTTCTTTAATTTATCATTAGGGACAGGCAACGCCCTCCTCTAAAACTTGTTCGAAAATATTTTTCATTAGAATTCATGGATTGAGTCTAGTAAGCAACTGGAAAATATTTTTCATTTTCATATCAAGTAATTAGGATTTCCACGAAAAATGCGGTGGACGCAAAGTGGGGGATCACTGTATATTTCCCTACTTTCTGGGCTTTACATTTACGTTTCCTTTCTTTAATTTATCATTAGGGACAGGCAACGCCCTCCTCTAAAACTTGTTCGAAAATATTTTTCATTAGAATTCATGGAGTGAGGCTAGTAAGCACTGGTTTCATATGAAGTAATTAGGATTTCCACGAAAAATGCGGTGGACGCAAAGTGGGTGATCACTGTATATTTCCCTTCTTTCTGGGCTTTACATTTACGTTTCCTTTCTTTAATTTATCATTCTGGAACGGCAAATCCCTCATCTAAAACTTGTTCGAAAATATTTTTCATTAGAATACATGGAGTGAGGCTAGTAAGCACTGTTTTCATATGAAGTAATTAGGATTTCAACGAAAAATGCGGTGGACGCAAAGTGGGTGATCACTGTATATTTCCTACTTTCTGGGCTTTACATTTACGTTTCCTTTCTTTAATTTATCATTCTGGAACGGCAAATCCCTCATCTAAAACTTGTTCGAAAATATTTTTCATTAGAATACATGGAGTGAGGCTAGTAAGCACTGTTTTCATATCAAGTAATTAGGATTTCCACGAAAATGCGGTGGACGCAAAGTGGGTGATCACTGTATATTTCCCTACTTTCTGGGCTTTACATTTACGTTTCCTTTCTTTAATTTATCATTAGGGACAGGCAACGCCCTCCTCTAAAACTTGTTCGAAAATATTTTTCATTAGAATTCATGGATTGAGTCTAGTATAACTGGTTTCATATCAAGTAATTAGGATTTCCACGAAAAATGCGGTGGACGCAAAGTGGGGGATCACTGTATATTTCCCTACTTTCTGGGCTTTACATTTACGTTTCCTTTCTTTAATTTATCATTAGGGACAGGCAACGCCCTCCTCTAAAACTTGTTCGAAAATATTTTTCATTAGAATTCATGGATTGAGTCTAGTAAGCACTGGTTTCATATCAAGTAATTAGGATTTCCACGAAAAATGCGGTGGACGCAAAGTGGGGGATCACTGTATATTTCCCTACTTTCTGGGCTTTACATTTACGTTTCCTTTCTTTAATTTATCATTAGGGACAGGCAACGCCCTCCTCTAAAACTTGTTCGAAAATATTTTTCATTAGAATTCATGGATTGAGTCTAGTAAGCACTGGTTTCATATCAAGTAATTAGGATTTCCACGAAAATGCGGTGGACGCAAAGTGGGGATCACTGTATATTTCCCTACTTTCTGGGCTTTACATTTACGTTTCCTTTCTTTAATTTATCATTAGGGACAGGCAACGCCCTCCTCTAAAACTTGTTGGAAAATATTTTTCATTAGAATTCATGGATTGAGTCTAGTAAGCACTCGTTTCATATCAAGTAATTAGGATTTCGACGAAAAATGCGGTGGACGCAAAGTCATGGGGGATCACTGTATATTTCCCTACTTTCTGGGGCTTTACATTTACGTTTCCTTTCTTTAATTTATCATTTGGGAACGGCAACGCCCTCCTCCAAAACTTGTTCGAAAATATTTTTCATTAGAATTCATGGATTGAGTCTAGTAAGCACTGGTTTCATATCAAGTAATTAGGATTTCCACGAAAAATGCGGTGGACGCAAAGTGGGTGTTCTCTGTATAATTCCCTTCTTTCTGGGCTTTACATTTACGTTTCCTTTCTTTAATTTATCATTAGGGACAGGCAACGCCCTCCTCTAAAACTTGTTCGAAAATATTTTTCATTAGAATTCATGGATCTGAGTCTGGTTTCATATCAAGTAATTAGGATTTCCACGAAAAATGCGGTGGACGCAAAGTGGGTGTTCTCTGTATAATTCCCTTCTTTCTGGGCTTTACATTTACGTTTCTTTCTTTAATTTATCATTTGGGAACGGCAACGCCCTCCTCCAAAACTTTTTCGAAAATATTTTTCATTAGAATTCATGGATTGAGTCTAATAAGCACTGGTTTCATATCAAGTAATTAGGATTTCCACGAAAAATGCGGTGGACGCAAAGTGGGTGATCACTGTATATTTCCCTACTTTCTGGGCTTTACATTTACGTTTCCTTTCTTTAATTTATCATTAGGGACAGGCAACGCCCTCCTCTAAAACTTGTTCGAAAATATTTTTCATTAGAATTCATGGATTGAGTCTAGTAAGCACTGGTTTCATATCAAGTAATTAGGATTTCCACGAAAAATGCGGTGGACGCAAAGTGGGTGATCACTGTATATTTCCCTACTTTCTGGGCTTTACATTTACGTTTCCTTTCTTTAATTTATCATTAGGGACAGGCAACGCCCTCCTCTAAAACTTGTTCGAAAATATTTTTCATTAGAATTCATGGATTGAGTCTAGTAAGCACTGGTTTCATATCAAGTAATTAGGATTTCCACGAAAATGCGGTGGACGCAAAGTGGGGATCACTGTATATTTCCCTACTTTCTGGGCTTTACATTTACGTTTCCTTTCTTTAATTTATCATTAGGGACAGGCAACGCCCTCCTCTAAAATATTTTCATCGAAAATATTTTTTCATTAGAATTCATGGGGGATCACTGAGTCTACTTTCTGGGGATTTACATTTACGGTTCCTTTCTTTAATTTATCATTTTGGGACAGGCTAAAACTGATCGAAAATATTTTTCATATCATGGATTGAGTCTAATTAGGATTTCCACGAAAAATGCGGTGGACGCAAAGTGGGGATCACTGTATATTTCCCTACTTTCTGGGCTTTACATTTACGTTTCCTTTCTTTAATTTATCATTAGGGACAGGCAACGCCCTCCTCTAAAACTTGTTCGAAAATATTTTTCATTAGAATTCATGGATTGAGTCTAGTAAGCACTGGTTTCATATCAAGTAATTAGGATTTCCACGAAAAATGCGGTGGACGCAAAGTGGGGATCACTGTATATTTCCCTACTTTCTGGGCTTTACATTTACGTTTCCTTTCTTTAATTTATCATTAGGGACAGGCAACGCCCTCCTCTAAAACTTGTTCGAAAATATTTTTCATTAGAATTCATGGATTGAGTCTAGTCTGGTTTCAGCAAGTAATTAGGATTTCCACGAAAATGCGGTGGACGCAAAGTGGGGATCACTGTATATTTCCCGACTTTCTGGGCTTTACATTTACGTTTCCTTTCTTTAATTTATCATTAGGGACAGGCAACGCCCTCCTCTAAAACTTGATCGAAAATATTTTTCATTAGAATTCATGGATTGAGGATTGGTTTCATATCAAGTAATTAGGATTTCCACGAAAAATGCGGTGGACGCAAAGTGGGGATCACTGTATATTTCCCTACTTTCTGGGCTTTACATTTACGTTTCCTTTCTTTAATTTATCATTAGGGACAGGCAACGCCCTCCTCTAAAACTTGTTCGAAAATATTTTTTCATTAGAATTCATGGATTGAGTCTAGTAAGCACTGGTTTCATATCAAGTAATTAGGATTTCCACGAAAAATGCGGTGGACGCAAAGTGGGGGATCACTGTATATTTCCCTACTTTCTGGGCTTTACATTTACGTTTCCTTTCTTTAATTTATCATTAGGGACAGGCAACGCCCTCCTCTAAAACTTGTTCGAAAATATTTTCATTAGAATTCATGGATTGAGTCTAGT
>CAHIKZ030003938.1:0-106794 GCA_903632075.3 Acanthosepion pharaonis
GGGGAAAAATTTTTTAAAAAAAAAAAAAAAAAAAATTTTTGGGGGGGGGGTTTTTCCCAAAAAATTTGGGGGGGAAAATTCCCTAAAGGAAAAGGGGAAAATTTTCCCCCCCCAAAAAAAAAAAAAAAAAAAAAAATTGGAAATTTTTGGGGGGAAAAAAGGGGGGGGGGGGAAAATTTTTTTTTAAAAAAAAAAATTTTTAAAAAGGGGGCCTTTAAAAGGGGAAAAAACGAAAATTGGGGGTTAAATTTTTTTTCCCGGGAAAGGGGGGCCCTTTCCCTTTAAAAAATTTAAAAAACCCCCCCGGGGGGAAAAAACCAATTTTTAAAGGGGGGGGGGCCTTTTTTAAAAGGGAAAAACCCCCTTGAAACCAAAAAAAAACCCCTAATTGGGGGGAAAAAAACCCTTGGGGGGAAAAAAAGGAAAAATTTTAAAAGGGAAAGAACCTTTTCCAAAAACCAAAAATTTTTTTTAAAAGGGGGAAAAATTTTTAAAATTTTTTTAAAAAAAATTTTTGGGTTACCTTAAAAAATTTTTTTAAAATTAAACTTTAAAAAAAAAATTTTTAAAAAAAGGGGGGAAAAAAGGGGGGAAAGGGAATAAATTTTTGGGTTTTTTTAAAAAACCCCCTTTTTTTTTAATTTTAAAAAAAAAAATTTAAAAAATTTTGGGGGAAAGGGGGTTTTTTAAAAAAAAAAAGGGGTTTTTCCCCAAAAAAAAAAAAATTTAAAAAATTTTGGGGGAAATTTCCCCCCTTTAACGGGGGTTTTTTTTTAAAAAAAAAGGGAAAAATTTTAAAAAACCCAAAAAAAAAATTTCCCCAATTTTTGGGGGGGGGGAAAAAAGAAAATTGGGGTTTTTTTTGAAAGGGGGTTTTTTAAAACCCTTAATGAAAAAATTTTAAAAAACCCCCCTAAAATTAAAGGGGGAAAAAAAATTTTAAAGGGGGGAAAAAAAGGGGTTTTTAAAAAAAATTTTTGGGGTTTTTTTCCCCCTTAAAGGCAAAAATTTTTAAACCTTAAAAGGGGGGGGCCCCCGGGGGGGGAAAAAAAAAAGGGGGGTTTTTAAAAAAAAAAACCCCCCCTTAAAAAATTTAAAAAAAACCCGGGGGGGGAAAAAAAATTTTTTTGGGGGGAATTAAGGGGGTTTTCCCCTTTTTGAAATTTTCCCCCCAACCCCAAAGAAATTTCTGAAAAATTCCCAAAATTTTGGGGGGGAATTTGGCCCGTTTAAAATGGGGTTTTCCCCTTTTAAAAAACCCCCCCCTTTAAAAAAAAAAAAAAAGGGCTTGGGGAAATTTTTTTTGGGGGGGGGGCCCCAAAAAAGGGTTTTTAAAAAAAACTTTCCTTTAAAATTAAAAATTAAAAAAAAATTTTTAAAAAATTGGGGGGAAACCGGAAAAAGGGGGAAGGGGGCCCCCCAAAAAAAACTTTAAAACCCCCCCCCCAAAAAAAAAAAAAAAAAAAAATTTAAAAATTTTTTGGGAAAAAGGGTTTTTTTTTTTAAAAAAAGGGAAAACCCCCCAAAAAAAACCAAAAAAATTTTTGAACCCAAAAAAGGGGGGGGAAAAAAAAAAAACCCCGGGGGGGGGCCCTTTTTAAAAAAAAAAAACCCCCCAAAAAAAAAATTAAAAATTTTAAAAAAATTTTTTTTTAAAAAAAGGGAAAAAGGGAATTTTTTAAAACCCAAAATTTAAAACCCCCCAAAAGAATTTTTAAATTTAAAAAAATTTAAAAAAAAATTGGGGGAAAAAAGGAATTAAAAAAAAAATTTAAAAAAAATTTCCCCCCTTTGCATTAAAAAGGGGAAAAAAAAACCCAAAAAGGGGGAAATTTTTTCCCCCCCTTTTTTAAAAATTTTCCCCAAAACCCGGGGGAAAAATTTTTAATTTTTGGGGTTAAAGGGAAATTAAAAAGGGGGAAAAAAAATTTTTCCCCCAAAAAAAATTTAACCGAAAACCCGAGGGCTTTTTCCCCCCTTTTTTGGGGAAAAAATTTCCCAAAAGGGGGGGGCCCAAAAAAAAAAAATTTTTCCAAAAGGGGGGGAAAAAAAACCCCTTTAAAAAAAGGTTTAAAAAATAAATTTTTGGGGGGAAAATTAAAGGGGGTTTTTGGGTTTAAAAACCCCAGGGGTTTTAAAAGGGGGAAAAAAAGGGGGTTTTTTAAAAAAAAAAGGGGGGGGTTTTTCCCCCCTTTCCGGAATTTTTAAAAATTTTGAAAAAAATTTTGGGGGGAAATTTAAAAAAAAGGAATTTTTTTTAAAAAAAGGGCCTTTTAAAGGAAAGGGTTTTTTAAAAGAAAAAGGGGGGTTTAAACCCCAAAATTTTAAAAAAAAAAAATTTTAAAAAGGGGGAAAAAAACCCTTTTTTTTAAAAAAAAAATTTTCCCAAAAGGGGGGGTTTGGGGTTTAAACCCAAAATTTTAAAAAAAAAAGGGGGGGTTTTTAATTTAAAAAAAAAAAATTTAAAAAGGGGGGAAAAACCCCCAAAAAAAGGATTAAAATTTTCCCCCTTTGGGGGGGGAAAAATTTTTAAAACCCCGGCCGGAAATTTTTGGGGGGTTTTTCCCAAAATTTTTGGGTTTAAAGGGCCCCCCTTTTTTTTAAAAAATTAAAATTTTTAAAAAAAAAAAACCCCCTTTTTTTAAAAAAAAACCCAGAAATTAAAAAAATTTTGGGGAAAAAGGGGGTTTTTAAAGGTTAAAAAAAACTTCTTTTTCCCCCCCAAAAATTAAAGGGGGAAAAACCCCCAAAAAAAAAGGGGGGAAAAATTTTTTTGGGGGGAAGGGGGTTTTTGGTTTAAAAACTAAAAACCTTTTGGGGGTTCCGGAAAAAAAAAAAAAAAGGCCTTAAAGGGGGGAAAAATTAGTATGAAAGGGTTAATGGGGTTTCCTTGAAATAGAATTTAAAACCCCCTTAAATTTTAAAAAAATTTTAAAAAAAACCAAATGAGGGGGGGCTTTAATATTAAAGGCCGATTTGAAAATAAAACCCTAAGGGAATAAATTTAAAAAGGTAAATCTAAAAAATTGAGGGGGGGAAAAAATTTGGAAGAACTGGCGGTTGGTTTTCCCAAAAGGGAGGAATTTTTCCACCCCAAAAGGCAAAAATTAAAAACAAAAACTTAGGGTAAAACAGGGGGTTTGGGGGGGAAAAAGGGGTTACCTGAAAAAAAATTTCCAAACCCCGGGGGCTTTAAAAATTAAAGAACGAACCTAAGGGGGGAAAAAAAAAAACGGGGGAAAATTCCCCAAAATTTTTAAAAATTTTTTAAAACCCCGGGGGGGAAAAAAAAGACTTAAAACCTTATTGGGGTTTAAAAAAAACGAAAAGGGGTTTTAACTGGGAAAAGGGCTTAAATTTGGGAAAAATTTTTGGGGGCCCAAAAAAAAATAACTGAGGTTTAAAAGTAAAAAACTAAATTTTAAATTCCTAAAAGAAGGAAAATTTTTAAAAACCCCCTTAAAAGGGGGAAATTTTCAAAACCCAGGGAAAAAATTTTAGAAAAAAAACCCCGATTCCAAAAAAGGGTAAAAACCCAAACCCAAAAGGTTTAAAAATTAAGAAAAACTGGGTTTAAAATTTTTTAAAATTTTTGGGTTTCCTTAAAAATTAAATTTTAAACCCCCGAAATTTAAAATCAAAATTTAGGGGGGAAAAAAGGAATCGGGAAATTTTAATTTTAAAAAAAAGAACCCTCCCGAAAAAAAATTAAAAAACCTGAGGGTTTTAAAAAAAATTTCTAAAATGGGCCCAAAAGGCTTTAAAAAATTAAAAACCCCCTTAAAAAGGTAAAATTTTTTAAAAATTTCGGAAAATTTGGGTTTTTGAAGGAAAATTTTTGGGGGTTTAAAATAAAATTTTAAAGCCCTTTCCAAAAAAGGGGGGGGTTTCAAAACTGAGGGGAAAAATTTGTTGGGAAAAAAAAAGGGGGGGAATTGAAATAAATTTTTGAAACCCCCCATTTAAAAAGAAACCTACGGGGGGAAAAATTGGAAAACAGGGAATTTTCAACCCCAAAAAGGAATTCCAAACCCAAATAATTTCAAAACCCCCTTTTTTTTAAAAATTGATTGAAACCCTTAAGGGTTTAATTTAAAAAAAGGGTTTTAAAAAAACCCCCCTTTTCTTAAAAATGGGGAAATTTCAAGGGGGGGAAAGGTTTAAAGAATTTAAAAATCCAACCTTAAAGGGGTGAAATTTTAAAGTTGGGGTTGGGTTTCGAAACTAAACCCAAAGGGTTTTTTTAAAGGGAAAATTCCGACCTTTAAGACTTTAAAAATAACTGAATTTAAAGGTTTAAAAATTTGGGAACCCAAACTTAAATTTAAAATTTTAAAAAAAACCCCTTGGGGCCCCCCAAATTTTCCTTAAAAAGGGGAAATTTCGGGGGAAATTTTTTAAAATTTAGAAAAAACCCCTTTGAAATTTAGAAATTTGGGCCCGCCCAAAAAAATTTAAAAGGGGGGGAATAGGCCCAAAATTAAACCCCCCTTTTAAAACGATCTAAAATTAAAAAAAAATTGACTGAACTTTTGGGCTTTTTTATTAAAAAAAAAGTTTTTTAAACGGAAATCTTTAAATTTACTTAAAATTTTTTCTTAAATTGTGAAAAAGGGTTTAAAAACCCCCCTTTGGGGGGAAAACCCTTTTTGACCTTAGCTTAAAAAAAAAGAAGAACCTCCCGGGGCGGGGGGGGCCCTAAATAGGGTTTTTTTATTTAAAAACTGCCCACCCCCGGGAAAAAAGGGGAAAAAACCCAAAAAGGGGGTTTGATTAAAGTAGGGGAAAGGCCTTTTTGAAAGGCTGGAAATTTCCCCCCCCCAAAAAAATTTTTTTAAAAAAACAAAACCCCAAAATTTCGTTAAAGGGGTTTAAAGTTTACCTAAAGGGAAATTTTTAAACCTTCGAATTTTTAAAAAAAACTGAAACTGGGGTAAGGGTTTTTTATGGGGTTTTTTTTAAAGGTTTAAATTTAAAACCCGATAAAAAATAATAAAGTTTTTGCAATTTAAAAAGGGGGAATTTTAAAAGCCCCTTAAAAAATTAAAATTTTCCCCAGACCCTTTCACAAATTAAAAGGATTAAAATCGGGAAACCCAACAGGGCTGGGAAAAAATTTGCAGTATGAACTTTAGCGGTTAATAGGTCCGTTATCCCAGAAAGGCTAGAACCTCCTCACTTTCGTTAATAAAAGGATTGTGCAACTGAACCCAACTGAGGGCTGGGAAAATGTGCAGTATGAACGTGAGCGTTACAGGTCCTTATCCTAGAAAGGCTAGAGAACTTTCCCACAGACCCTTGCACTTGACATTAAAGGATTAAATGTGAACCTAACTTGAGGGGCTGGGAAATTGTGCAGTATGAATGTGTGAGCAGTTAAGGTCCGTTATCCTTGAAAAGGCTAGAGAACTTCCACAGACACTTGCACTGGGACATTAAAAGGATTAAAGTAACTGAACCTAACGAGAGGGCTGGGAAAATTGCGCAGTATGAACGTGAGCAGTTTAATAGGTCCGTTATCCTTAGAAAGGCTAAGACTTTCCTACAGACCCTTGCACTGACATTAAAAGGATTAAAAGCCTTTGAACCTAACGAGGGCTGGGGAAAATTGTGCAGTATTATGAATGTGAGCGGTTAATAGGTCCGTTATCTTAGAAAATGCTAGAGAACTTTCCACAGACCTTGCAGACTGACATATAAAAGGCATTAATAGGTCCGTTATCCTTAGACCTACAGACCCTTGATATTAAAAGGGCTGGGGAAATTTGCAGTATGAACGTGAGCAGTTAATAGGTCCGTTATCTTAGAAAGCGTTCTGAGACCCTTGCCTGATATTCACGGGACCCTTGCAAGTATGAACGTGGCAAGGCAATTAATATTAAGGCTAGAGAACTTTAATACCACTGACATTAAAGAGGTCAAAGCCTTTAACCTAACTTGAGGGCTGGGAAAATTGCGCAGTATGAATGTGAGCCGGTTAATGGGTCCATTGTCTTAGAAAGGCTAGAGAACTTTCCTACAGACCCTTACTGACATTAAAAAGGATAAAGTAACTGAACCTAACGAGGGCTGGGAATATTGTGCAGTATGAACGGCGGAAGGCAGTTAATAGGTCCGTTATCCTTAGAAAGGCTAGAGAGAACTCCTACAGACCCTTGCACTGATATTAAAAGTGATTAAAGTAACTGAAACCAACTTCTGAGGGCTGGGAATATTGTGCAGTATGAACGTGGCGGTTAATAGGTCCGTTATCCTTAGAAAGGCTAGAGAACTTTCTACAGACCCTTGCACTGATATTAAAGGATAAAAGTAACTGAACCTAACTTGAGGGCTGGGAATATTGTGCAGTATGAACGAGAGGCAGTTATGGGTCCGTTATCCTTAGAAAGGCTAGAGAACTTTCCTACAGACCCTTGCACTGATATTAAAAGGATTAGCAACTGAACCTCTAACTTGAGGGCTGGGAATATTGTGCAGTATGAACGTGAGCGGTTAATAGGTCCGTTAATAGGTAGGGGAGAACTTCCGTTATGCCTTATTAAAAGGATTAAAGTTCCTGAACCCTTGAGGGCTGGGAATATTGATATTAAAAGGTCCGTTATCTTAGAAGAGCTGAAGAACTTTCCTACAGACCACTTTTTGACATTAAAGGATTAAAAGTAACTGAAACTAACTTGAGAATGGGAGAAAATTGCACCCAGTATGAATATGAGCAGTTAATGAGTCCATTGTAGAAAGTCTAGAACTTTCCTACAGACCCTTGCACTGATATTAAAAAGTTAAAGTAATTGAACCTAACAATGCATGGAAAATGTGCAGATGAACGTTGACTAGTTAACGGAACCGTTATCCTTAGAAAGGCTAGATTAAAAAGACAAAAGATTAAAATTGACATTAAATTACAAAATTTGAACCTAAATTGGGGACTAGGGAAAATGAAGCGGAACAGAATATTTATGCGAGTCCGTTATTAAAAAGACAAACTTTTAAGACCTTTGCACTGACATTAAAAATTAAATTTAACTGAACCTAACGGGGAGGCTAGAATATGCAGTATGAACGTGAGGACATTTAATGGGTCCGTTATCCTTAGAAGGCTAAAGACTTTCTGCTAGACCCTTGCACTGACATTAAAAGGATTAGAAATAACGAAGAGAACCCTAACGGAACAGAGGGCTGGAAAAAAAATTAAACCTAACAAAATATTATGAATGTGAGGCAGTTAATGGGTCCGTTATCCTTATCAGGCTAGACAGAACTTTCCCACAGACCCTTGAACACTGATATTAAAAGTATTAAAGTAACTGAACCTAAAAGGGCTGGAAAATTGTGCAGTATGAATTGTGAAGGCAGTTAATGGTCCGTTATCCTTAGAAAGGCGGAACAGAATATTCCTACAGAGAACTGATATTAAAAGTTAAAAGTAACTGAACCTAACTTGATGGGCTGGGAATATTGTGCAGAGTGAACGTGAGCAGTTAATAGGTCCGTTATCCTTAGAAAATGAGAACTTTCCTACAGACCCCTTGCACTGACATTAAAATTACAAAAGTAACTGAACCTAGAATGAGGGCTGGGAAAATTTGCAGTATGAACGTGAGCGGTTAATAGGTCCGTTATCATGAAAGGCTAAGAACTTTCTACAGACCCTTACTGACATTAAAAGGAGTGAACTGAACCTAGCACTGAATATTGTGCATATAAAATAGGTCCGTTATCCTTAGAAGACTAGAGAACTTTCCACAGACCTTGCGAACCTGAACCTAACTTGAGGCTGGGGAAGATTGTGCAGTATGAATGTGAGCAGTTAATAGGTCCGTTATCCTTAGAAAGGCTAGAAGAACTTTCCTACAGACCCTTGCACTGACATTAAAAAGATTAAATAACTGAACCTAACTTGAGGGCTGGGAATATTGTGCAGTATGAACGTGAGCAGTTAATGGGTCCGTTATCCTTAGAAAGGGCTAGAACTTTCCTACAGACCCTTGCACTGACATTAAAAGGTTAAAGTAACTGAACCCACTGAGGGCTGGAAAATTGCGCAGGCTATGAAAAGTTAATGGAGTCCGTTATCCTTAGAAAAGGCTAGAACTTTCCTACAGACCCTTACTGATATTAAAAGTTAAAGGAACCTAACTTGAGGCTGGGAATATTGCAGCAGTATGAACGTGAGCGGTTAATGGGTCCGTTATCCTTAGAAGGCTAGAGAACTTTCCTACAACCCTTGCACTGACATTAAAAGGTTAAAGTAACTGAACCTAACTTAAGGGGCTGGGAAAATTGCGCAGTATGAATGTGAGCGGTTAATAGGTCCGTTATCCTTAGAAAGGCTAGAGAACTTTCCTACAGACCCTTGCACTGACATTAAAAGGATTAAAGTAACTAGAACCTAACGAGGGGCTGGGAATATTGTGCAGTATGAACATGTGAGCAGTTAATAGGTCGTTATCCAAAAGGCTAGAAACTACAGACCTTGCACTGACATTAAAAGGATTAAAGTAACTGAACCTACTTGAGGGGCTGGGAATGTTGCGCAGTAATGAAGAGCGGTTAACAGGTCCGTTATCCTTAAAAGGCGAAGAACTTTCCTTAACTGACATTAAAAAGATTAAAGTAACTGAACCTAACAAAGGGCTGGGAATATTGTGCAGTATGAACGTGAAGCAGTTAACAGGTCCCGTTATATTGTAGAAAGGCTGAAGAACTTTAAAAAAGACCCTTGCACTGAAATTAAAGGATTAAAGTAACTGAACCTAACTTGAGGGGCTGGGAAAATTGTATGAATATTGTTAATAGGTCCGTTATGAACGTGAGATGTTTCCTACAGACCCTTTACTGACATTAAAGTTAAAAAGAACCAACCGAAATTTGGAAAATTGTACCAATGAACATGAGCAATAGGTTTGTTAGATTAAAAGGCTTACTTTTCTACAGACGCCACTGACAGACGATTAAATTAAAGGAATGAATTTAACTTGAGGGCTGGGAATATTGCGCAGTATGATCGTGAGCGGTTAATGGGTCGTTAACTTAGAAAGGCTGAGAACTTTCTACAGACCTTGCACTGACATTAAAAGTTAAGTAACTGAACCTAACTTGAGGGCTGGGAAGAATTGCACGCAGTATGAACGTGAGCAGTTAATAGGTCCGTTATCCTTAAAAACTAGAGAACTTTCCTACAGACCCTTGCACTGACATTAAAAGGATTAAAATAACTGAACCCTAACTTGAGGGCTGGGAATATTGTGCAGTATGAACGTGAGCGGTTAATAGGTCCGTTATCCTTAGAAGGCTAGAGAACTTTCCTACAGACCCTTGCACTGACATTAAAGGTTAAAGTAACTGAACCTAAGGGCTGGAATATTGTGCAGTATGAATGAGCATGAGTTAATAGGTCCGTTATCGAAGGCTATGAAACAGACCCTTGCGCTGATATTAAAAGTTCCGTAACTGAACCCTTGAGGGCTGGGAATATTGTGCAGTATGAAAGAGTTAATAGGTCCGTTATCCTTAGAAAGGCTAGAACTCCTAACCCTTGCACTGATAATAAAAAGGATTAAAGTAACTGAACCTAACTTGAGGGCTGGGAAAAATTGCGCAGTATGAACGGTGAGCGGTTAATAGGTCCGTTATCCTTAGAAAGCTGAAGAGAACTTTCCAAGAACCCTTGCACTGACACAAAATGATTAAAAGTAACTGAACCTAACTTGAGGGCTGGGAAAATTGTGCAGTATGAATGTGAGAACAGGTCCGTTATCCTTAGAAAGGCTAAGAACTTTCCAACAGACCCTTGCACTGACATTAAAAGTTAAAAAGTAACTGAACCTAGCAGGGGCTGGGAAGAATTGTGAGTATGAACGTGAGCAGTTAATAGGTCCGTTATCCTTATGAAAGGCAAGAACTTTCCTACAGACCCTTGCACTGACATTAAAAATTTAAAAGTAACTGAACTAGAAGGCTGGAATTACACAGTATGAATGAGCAGTTAATAGGTCCGTTATCCTTAGAAAAAAGAACTTTCCTACAGACCCTTGCACTGATATTAAAGGATTAAAGTAACTGAACCTAACGAGGGCTGGGAAAATTGCCGAAGTATGAACGTGAGCAGTTATATGGGTCCGTTATCCTTAAAAAGGCAAGAACTTTCCTACAGACCCTTGCACTGACATTAAAAGGATAAAAGTAACTGAACCTAACTTGAGGGGCTGGGAATATTGTGTGAACGGTTAATAGGTATGAACTGAGGCAGTTAATAGGTCCGTTATCCTTAGAAAGGCTACAAAAATTTCCTGACAGACCCTTGCACTAGAGAATGAAACGGAACAGGATTGTTAACTGAACCTAACTTGAGGGCTGGGAATATTGCGCAGTATGAACGTGAGCAGTTAATAGGTCGTTATCCTTAGAAAGGCTAGATAAGAACTTTTGAAGTAACAGACCCTTGCACTGATATTAAAAGGATTAAAGTAACTGAAACCTAATATTGATTAAAGGGCTGGAAATTGCGCAGTATGAAAATTGTGAAGTTAATAGGTCCGTTATCCTTAGAAAGGCTAGAGAACTTTCCGACAGACCCTTGCACTGATATTAAAAGTTAAAAGTAACTGAACCTAACTTGAGGGCTGGGGAAATTGTGCAGTATGAACGTGAGCGGTTAATAGGTCCGTTATCCTAGAAAGCTAGCTAGAACTTTCTACAGACCCTTGCACTGACATTAAATTGTGCACAAAATGGGTCCGTTATGAAACAGAGAACTTTACAGGGCTGGGAATATTGTGCAGTATGAATGAACCTGAGCAGTTAATATAGGTCCGTTATAGGTCCTTAGAAAGGCTAGAGAACTTTCCTACAGACCCTTGCACTGACATTAAAGGATTAAAGTAACTGAACCTAACTTGAGGGCTGGGAAAATTACAGTATGAAAGCGGTTAATAGGTCCGTTAAAGCTAGAGAACTTTCCTACAGACCCCTAACTGAACCTAACTTGAGGGCTGGGAATACTGCAGACGTAACGTAAGCAGTTAATAGGTCCATCCCAGAGGCGAGAGAACTTTCCTACAGACCTTGCACTGATATTAAAAGGATTAAAGTAACTGAACCTAACTTGAGGGCTGGGAAAATTGCGCAGTCGTAACGTGAACGGTTAATAGGTCCGTTGTCCTTAGAGAGGCGAGAGAACTTTCCTACAGACCCTTGCACTGATATTAAAAGGATTAAAATTACTGGAACCTAACTTGAGGGCTGGGGAAAATTGTGCAGGCGAACGTGAGCTGTAGGTCCGTTATCCTTAGAAAGGCTAGAGAACTTTCCCACAGACCCTTGCACTGATATTAAAAGGATTGTTAACTGAACCTAACTTGAGGGCTGGGGAAAATTGCAGTATGAACGTGAGCAGTTAATAGGTCCGTTATCATAGAAAGGCTAGAGAACTTCCCACAGACCCTGGTAATTGATATTAAAGGTTAATGTAACTGGAACCTAACTTGAGGGCTGGGAAAATTGCAGTATGAACGTGAGCCGGTTAATGGGTCCGTTATCATAGAAAGGCTAGAGACTTTCCTACAGACCCTTACTGACATTAAAAGGATTAAAGCAACTGGAACCCAACTTGAGGGCTGGGAAAATTGTGCAGTATGAACGTGAAAGGTTAATAGGTCCGTTATCCCAGAAAGGCTAGAGACCCTTCCGCACTGACGATATTAAAAAGGATTAAAGTAACTGAACCTAACTGAGGGCTGGGAATATTGTGCAGTATGAACGTGAGCGGTTAATAGGTCCGTTATCCTTAACCGAACCCAACTTGAGGGCTGGGAAAATTGTGAGAACGTGACTTTCCTGTTATCCCAGACTTTGCACTGATATTAAAAGGATTAAAGTAACTGAACCTAACTGAGGGCTGGGAAGAATTGCGCAGTAGGAACGAGCAGTTTAATGGGTCCGTTATCCTTAGAAAGGCGTAGAGAACTTTCCTACAGACCCTTGCACTGACATTAAAGGATTAAAAAGTAACTGAACCTAACGAGGCTGGGAAAATTGCGCAGTATGAATGTGAGCGGTTAATAGGTCCGTTATCCTTAGAAAGGCTAGAGAACTTTCCTACAGAACCTTGCACTGACATTAAAAGGTTAAAGTAACTGAACCTAACTTGAGGGCTGGGAAAAAATTGCGCAGTATGAACGAAAGCGGTTAATAGGTCCGTTATCCTTAGAAAGGCTAGAACTTTCCTACAGACCTTGCACTGGCATTAAAAAAAGGATTAAAGTAACTGAACCTAACTTGAGGGGAACATTGTGCAGTATGAACGAGGGTTAATAGGTCCGTTATTGAAACGAGGCTGGGAAACTGAACCTTAATGAGGGTCCGTTATGAAAGCTGAAGAACTTTCCTACAGACTTTTTGACATTAAAGGGTTAATAGGTCCGTTATCCTAGAAAGGCTAGAGAACTTTCCTACAGACCCTTGCACTGATATTAAAAGATTAAAGTAACTGAACCCAACTTGAGGGCTGGGAATATTGTGCAGTATGAACGTGAGCAGTTAATAGGGTCCGTTATCCTTAGAAAGGCTAGAGAACTTTCCTACAGACCCTTGCACTGACATTAAAAGGATTAAAGTAACTGAACCTAACTTGAGGCTGGGGAAAATTGCGCAGTATGAACGTGAGCGGTTATTAGGTCCGTTATCTTAGAAAGGCTAGAGAACTTTCCACAGACCTTTGCACTGACATTAAAAGGATTAAAGTAACTGAACCTAACTTGAGGGCTGGGAAGCCACAGTATGAACGTGTGAGCGGTTAATAGGTCCGTTATCCTTAGAAAGGCTAGAGAACTTTCCTACAGACCCTTGCACTGACATTAAAAGGATTAAAGTGCTTGAACCCTAACTTGAGGGCTGGAAAAAAAAGTGCACGTGCAGTATGAACGTGAGCGGTTAATAGGTCCGTTATCCTTGAGAATCTAGCGAGAACTCCTACAGACCCTGCACACTGACATTAAAAGGATTAAAATGTAGACTTCTTTGGGGCTGGGAAAATTGCGCAGTATGAACGTGAGCGGTTAATAGGTCCGTTATCCTTAGAAAGGCTAGAGAACTTTCCTACAGACCCTTGCACACTGACATTAAAAAGGATTAAAGTAACTGAACCCTTGATGGGAAAAATTGTGCAGTATGAACGTGAGAGCGGGGTTATCCTTGCTAGAGAATATTGACCCATGCACTGACATTAAAAGGATTGAACGTGAGGGCTGGAAAATTGGTTGAAATAGGTCCGTTATCCTTAGAAAGGCTAGAGAACTTTCCTACAGACCCTTGCACTGACATTAAAAGGATTAAAAGTAACTGAACCTAACTTGAGGGCTGGGAAATTGTGCTGTATGAACGTGATGGTTAATAGAACTGTTATCCTTAGAAAGGCTAGAACTTTCCTACAGACCCTTGCACTGACATTAAAAGGATTAAAGTAACTGAAACCCTAACTTGAGGGCTGGGAAAATTTACGTGCAGTATGAATGTGAGCGGTTAATAGGTCCGTTATCCTTAGAAAGGCTAGAGAACATCCTACAGACCCTTGCACTGACATTAAAAAGGATTAAAGTAACTGAACCTAACTTGAGGGCTGGGAAAATTGCGCAGTATGAACGTGAGCGGTTAATAGGTCCGTTATCCTTAGAAAGGCTAGAGAACTTTCCTACAGACCCTTGCACTGACATTAAAAAGGATTAAAGTAACTGAACCTAACTTGAGGCTGGGAATATATGTGCAGTTAATATGAACGTGAGCGGTTAAGGCTAGGTGAACCGTTATCCTTAGAAAGGCTAGAGAACTTTCCTACAGACCCTTGTAACTGACATTAAAAGATGCAGTAAAAGTAACTGAACCGTTAACTTGAGGGCTAGAGAAAATTATGCAGTTAATGAATGTGTGAGCGGTTAATAGGTCCGTTATCCGTTAGATAGGCTAGGAGAAACTTTCCTGCAGACCCTGCACTGGACATTAAAAGGATTAAAGTAACTGAACCTAACTTGAGGGCTGGGAAAAATTGCGCAGTATGAATGTGAGCGGTTAATAGGTCCGTTATCCTTAGAAAGGCTAGAGAAACTTTCCTACAGACCCTTGCACTGACATTAAAAAGGATTAAAGTAACTGAACCAACTTGAGGGCTGGGAAATTGTGCAGTATGAACGTGAGCGGGTTAATAGGTCCGTTATCCTTAGAAAGGCTAGAGAACTTTCCTACCCTGCAACTGATTAAAAGGATTAAAATAACTGAACCTAACTTGAGGGCTGGGGAATATTGTGCAGTATGAACGTGAGCACTGATATTAATAGGTCCGTTATCCTGGGGAAAGGCTAGGTCCGTTATCCTAGTGCAACCCTTGCACTGACATTAAAAGGATTAAAGTAAACTGAACCTAACTTGAGGGCTGGGAAATGTTGCAGTATGAACGTGAAGGGTTAATGGGTCCGTTATCCTTAGAAAGGCTAGAGAACTTCCCACAGACCTCTTGCACTGACATTAAAAGGATTAAAGTAACTGAACCTAACTTGAGGGCTGGGAAATTGTGCAGTATGAATGTGAGCGGTTAATAGGTCCGTTATCCTTAGAAAGGCTAGAGAGAACTTTCCTAACAGACCCTTGCACTGACATTAAAAAGGATTAAAGTAACTGAACCTAACTTGAGGGCTGGGAAAAGTGCAGTATGAACGTGAGCGGTTAATAGGTCCGTTATCCTTAGAAAGCTAGAGAACTTCCTACAGACCCTTGAGAATTAAAAGGATTAAAAGTAACAGACCTTGAGGGCTTGCACTGACATTAAAAGGCTAGAGATTAAATAACATTAAAAGGAACTGAACCCAACTTGAGGGCTGGGAAAATTGTGCAGTATGAACGTGAGCGGTTATTAGGTCCGTTATCCTTAGAAAGGCTAGAGAACTTTCCTACAGACCCTTGCACTGACATTAAAAGGATTAGTAACTGAACCCTAAATTGAGGGCTGGGAAAATTGTGCAGTATGAACGTGAGCGGTTAATAGGTCCGTTATCCTTAGAAAGGCTAGAGAACTTTCCTGGCCAGACCCTTGCAATCGACAAAAGGATTAAAGTAACTGAACCTAACTTGAGGGCTGGGAATATTGTGCAGTATGAACGTGAGCGGTTATTAGGTCCGTTATCCTTAGAAAGGCTAGAGAACTTTCCTACAGACCCTTGCACTGACATTAAAGGATTAAAGTAACTGAACCTAACTTGAGGGCTGGGAAAATTGTGCAGTATGAACGGAGCGGTTAATGGGTCCGTTATCCTTAGAAAGGCTAGAGAACTTTCCTACAGACCCTTGCACTGACATTAAAAGGATTAAAGTAACTGAAACCTAACTTGAGGGCTGGGAAAATTGTGCAGGTCCGTTATGAAGGTGAGAATCCTTCCTACAGGTTAATAAAAGGTCCAAGGTCCTTGAGGCTGGGAAAATTGCGTAGTATGAAGAACGGTTTTCCGTTATCCAGAGAACCCTTGCACTGACATTAAAAAGGATTAAAAGTAACTGAACCTAACTTGAGGGCTGGGAAAATTGTGCAGTATGAACGTGAGCGGTTAATAGGTCCGTTATCCTTAGAAAGGCTAGAGAACTTTCCACAGACCCTTGCACTGACATTAAAAGGATTAAATTAACTGAACCTAACTTCTTGAGGCTGGGAGAAAGCACCAGTATGAACGGAAAGCGGTTAATAGGTCCGTTATCCTTAGAAAGGCTAGAGAACTTTCCTACAGACCCTTGCACTGACATTAAAAAGGATTAAAAATAACTGAACCTAACTTGAGGGCTGGGAAAATTGTGCAGAATGAATGTGAGCGGTTAATAGGTCCGTTATCCTTAGAAAGGCTAGAGAACTTTCCTACAGACCCTTTGCACTGACATTAAAAGGATTAAAGTAACTGGAACCTAACTTGAGGGCTGGGAAAATTGTGCAGTATGAACGTGAAAGCGGTTAATAGGTCCGTTATCTTAGAAAGGCTAGAGAACTTTCCACAGACCCTGCACTGACATTAAAAAAGGATTAAAGTAACTGAACCTAACTTGAGGGGCTGGGAAAATTGTGCAGTATGAACGTGAGCGGTTAATAGGTCCGTTATCCTGAGAAAGGCCAGAGAACTTTCCTACAGACCCTGTACCGACATTAAAGGATTAAAGTAACTGAACCTAACTTGAGGGCTAGCAAGGGGGGAAAATTGTGCAGTATGAACGTGAGCGGTTAATAGGTCCGTTATCCTTAGAAAGGCTAGAGAACTTTCCCTACAGACCCTTGCACTGACATTAAAAAGGATTAAAGTAACTGAACCTAACTTGAGGGCTGGGAAATTGTATGAATGTGAGCGGGTTAATAGGTCCGTTATCCTAGAAAGGCTAGAGAACTTTCCTACAGACCCTTGCACTGACATTAAAAAGGATTAAAGTAAACTGAACCTAACTTGAGGGCTGGGAAAAATTGGCAGTATGAACGTGAGCGGGTTAATAGGTCCATCCTTAGAAAGGCTAGAGAACTTTCCTGGGTTAAGACCCTTGCACCGACATTAAAAGGACTAAAGTAACTGGAACCTAACTTGAGGGCTGGGAAAAATTCGCGCAGTATGAATGTGAGCGGTTAATAGGTCCATATCCTTAGAAAGGCTAGAGAACTTTCCTACAGACCCTGCACTGACATTAAAAGGATTAAAATAACCGAACTTTAACTTGAGGGCTGGGAATATTGTGCAGTATGAACGTGAGCGGTTAATAGGTCCGTTATCCTTAGAAAAGGCTAGAGAACTTTCTCACAGACCCTTGCACCGACATTAAAAAGGATTAAAGAATTGAACCCAACTTGAGGGCTGGGAAATTGTGCAGTATGAACGTGAGCGGTTAATAGGTCCGTTATCCCTTAGAAAGGCTAGAGAACTTTCCTACAGACCCTTGCACTGACATTAAAAGGATTAAAGTAACTGAACCTAACTTGAGGGATGGAAAATTGAGCAGTATGAACGTGAGCGGTTATTGAGGCTGGGGTCCGTTATTATTGAGCAGTTAAAGGTCCTAGAGAACTTTCCTACAGACCCTTGCACTGACATAAAAGGATTAAAGTAACTGAACCTAACTTGAGGGCTGGGAAATTGTGCAGTATGAACGGGAGCGGTTAATAGGTCCGTTATCCTTAGAAAGGCTAGAGAACTTTCCTACAGACCCTGCACTGACATTAAAAAGGATTAAAAAGCAACGAACCTAACTTGAGGGCTGGGAAAATTGTGCAGTATGAACGTGAGCGGTTAATAGGTCCGTTATCCTTAGAAAGGCTAGAAAGAACTTTTCCTACAGACCCTTGTACTGACATTAAAAGGATTAAAGTAACTGAACCTAACTTTAGGGCTGGGAATACAGCAGTATGAACGTGAGCGGTTAATAGGTCCGTTATCCTTAGAAAGGAGAGAACTTCTTCCTACAGACCTTGCACTGATATTAAAAGGATTAAAGTAACTGGAACCTAACTTAGTGGGCTGGGAAATTGCGCGTATGAACGTGAGCGGTTAATAGGTCCGTTATCCTTAGAAAGGCTAGAGAACTTTCCTCACAGACCCTGCACTGATATTTAAAAGGATTAAAGTAACTGAACCTAACTTGAGGGCTGGGAAAATTGTGCAGTATGAACGTGAGCGGTTAATAGGTCCGTTATCCTTAGAAAGGTTAGAGAACTTTACAGACCCTTGCACTGACATTAAAAAGGATTAAAGTAACTGAACCTAACTTGAGGGCTGGGAATATGTGCAGTATGAACGTGAGCGGTTAATAGGTCCGTTATCCTAGAAAGGCTAGAGAACTTTCCTACAGACCCTTGCATTTGACATTTAAAAGGATTAAAGTAACTGGAACCTAACTTGAGGCTGGGAAAATTGCGCAGTATGAACGTGAGCGGTTAATAGGTCCGTTATCCTTAGAAAGGCTAGAGAACTTTCCTACAGACCCCCTGCACTGACATTAAAAAGATTAAAGTAACTGAACCTAATTGAGGGATGGAAAATTGTGCAGTATGAACGTGAGCGGTTAATAGGTCCGTTATCCTTAGAAAGGCTAGAGAACATTCCCACAGACCCCTTGCACTGACATTAAAAGGATTAAAGTAACTGGAACCTAACTTGGAGAGCTGGAATATTGTGCAGGTAGCATGAATGTGAGCGGTTATTGGGGTCCGTTATCCCAGAAAGGCTAGAGAACTTCCTCCAGACCCTTGCACCTGACATTAAAAAGGATTAAAGCAACTGAACCCAACTTGAGGGCTGGGAAATTGTGCAGTACGAACGAGCGGTTAATAGGTCCGTTATCCTTAGAAAAAGGCTAGAGAACTTTCCCACAGACCCTTGCACTGACAAAAGGATTAAAGTAACTGAACCTAACTGAGGGCTGGGAAATATTGTGCAGTATGAACGTGAGCGGTTAATAGGTCCTTTATTCTGGAAAGGCTAGAGAACTTTCTCTACAGACCCTGCACTGACATTAAAAAGGATTAAAGTAACTGAACCTAACCTGAGGGCTGGGAAAATTGCGCAGTATGAATGTGAGCGGTTAATAGGTCTGTTATCCTTAGAAAGGTTAGAGAACTTTCCCTACAGACCCTGCACTGACATTAAAAGGATTAAAGTAACTGAACCCAACTTGAGGGCTGGGAATATTGCGCAGTATGAATGTGAGCGGTTAATAGGTCCGTTATCCTTAGAAAGGCTAGAGAACTTTCCTACAGACCTGCAGGTAACTGACATTAAAAGGATTAAAGTAACTGAACCTAACTTGAGGGCTGGGAAAATTGTGCAGTATGAACGTGAGCGTACATTAGGTCCGTTATCCTTAGAAAGGCTAGAGAACTTTCCTACAGACCTCAAAAATGACATTAAAAGGATTAAAGTAACTGAACCTAACTTGAGGGCTGGGAAAATTGTGCAGGCGAATGTGAGCGGTTAATAGGTCCGTTATCCTTAGAAAGGCTAGAGAACTTCCTACAGACCCTTGCACTACCGACATTAAAAGGATTAAAGTAACTGAACCTAACTTGAGGGCTGGGGAATATTGTGCAGACCCATGAACTGATATTAAGCGGTTAACAGGTCCGTTATCCTAGAAAGGCATGAAGAGAACTTTCCTACAGAACCCAGACCCTGCACTGACATTAAAAAGGATTAAAAGTAACTGAACCCAACTTGAGGGCTGGGAAAATTGTGCAGTATGAATGTGAGCGGTTACTTTAGGTCCGTTATCCCAACTGAACTTGAGGGCTGGGAAATTGCAGAGAACTTCGTTATCCTTACAGACCCTCAGGCACTGATATTAAAAGGATTAAAGTAACTGAACCTAACTTGAGGGCTGGGAAAATTGCGCAGTATGAATGTGAGCGGTTAATAGGTCCGTTATCCTTAGAAAGGCTAGAGAACTTTCCTACAGACCCTTTGCACTGATATTAAAAGGATTAAAGTAACTGAACCTAACTTGAGGGCTGGGAATATTGCGCAGTATGAACGAGCGGTTATCAGGTCCGTTATCCCAGAAAGGCTAGAGAACTTTCCTACAGACCCTTGCACTGATATTAAAAGGATTAGCACCGAACCTAACTGAGGCTAAAACCATAAAGCGGTTGACAGGTGAGGGCTAGAGAACATTCCTACAGAACTGATATTAAAAAAGGATTAAAGTAACTGAACCTAACTTGATGAATTGTGCAGTATGTGAGCGGTTAATAGGTCCGTTATCCTTAGAAAGGCTAGAGAACCTTCCTACAGACCCCTTGCACTGGACATTAAAAAGGATTAAAGTAACTGGAACCCAACTTGAGGGCTGGGAAAATTGTGCAGTATGAATGTGAGCGGTTAATAGGTGTTAATAGGTCTACAGACATGACCTGAACCTAACTTGAGAAAGTGCAGTATGAACGTGACGTTAATTCGTTATCCCAGAAAGGCTAGAGAACCCTTGCACTGACATTAAAAGGATTAAAGTAATTGAACCTAACTTGGAGGACTGGGAAATATTGTGCAGTATGAACGTGAAAGCGGTTAATAGGTCCGTTATCCTTAGAAAGGCTAGAGAACTTTCCTACAGACCCTGCACTGACATTAAAAGGATTAAAGTAACTGAACCTAACTTGAGGGCTGGGAAAATTGCGCAGTATGAACGTGAGCGGTTAATAGGTCCGTTATCCTTAAAGGCTAGGAGAACTTTCCCACGGTTGACATTAAAGGATTAAAGTAACTGAACCTCTGAGGGCTGCGAAAATTGCAGTATGAATGTGAGAGTTATGGGTCCGTTATCCCAGAAAGGCTGAGAACTTTCCTACAGACCCTTGCACTGACATTAAAAGGATTAAAGTAACTGAACCTAACTTGAGGGCTGGAAAATTGCGCAGTATGAACGTGAGCGGTTAATAGGTCCGTTATCCTTAGAAAGGCTAGAGAACTTTCCTACAGACCCTTGCACTGACATTAAAAAGATTAAAGTAACTGAACCCAACTTGAGGGCTGGGAAATTGCGCAGTATGAATGTGAGCGGTTAATAGGTCCGTTTATCCTTAGAAATGCTAGAGAACATTCCACAGACCTTTCGACCCACTGACATTAAAAGGATTAGTAACTGAACCTAACTTGTGGGCTGGGAACGCAGTATGAACGTGAGCTCAGGTCCGAGGAGAACTTTGGGAATATTAAAAGGAGTATGAATGTGAGCGGTTAATAGGTCCGTTATCCCTTAGAAAGGCGGTTAATAGGTCCGTTTCCCTACAGACCTGCCAAGACCCGCACTGATATTAAAAGGATTAAAGTAACTGAACCTAACTTGAGGGCTGGGAATATTGTGCAGTATGAACGTGAGCGGTTAATAGGTCCGTTATCCTTAGAAAGGCTAGAGAACTCCTACAGACCCTTACTGACATTAAAAGGATTAGCACCGAACCTAACTTGAGGGCTGGGGAAAATGCAGTATGAACGTGAGCGGTTAATAGGTCCGTTATCCTTAGAAAAGGCTAGAGAACTTTCCTACAGACCCCCCTTGCACTGGGACATTAAAAGGATTAAAGTAACTAGGAACCTAACTTGAGGGCTGGGAAGTAACTGAACCTAGCAGGGTATTGTGCAATGTGAGCGGTTAATAGGTCCGTTATCCTTAGAAAGGCTAGAGAACTTTCCTACAGACCCTTGCACTGACATTAAAAGGATTAAGTAACTGAACCTAACTTGAGGGGCTGGGAATATTTGTGCAGTATGAACGTGAGCGGTTAATGGGTCCGTTATCCTTAGAAAGGCGAGAGAACTTTCCTACAGACCCTTGCACTGATATTAAAAGGATTAAAGTAACTGAACCTAACTTGAGGGCTGGGAAAATTGCGCAGTATGAACGTGAAACGGGTTAATAGGTCCGTTATCCTTAGAAAGGCTAGAGAACTTTTCCCAGTATGAACCCCCCTTGCACTGATATTAAAAAGATTAAAGTAACTGAACCTAACTTGAGGGCTGGGAAATTGTGCAGTATGAACGTGAGCGGTTAATAGGTCCGTTATCCTTAGAAAGGCGAGAACTTTCCTACAGACCCTTGCACTGACATTAAAAGGATTAAAGTAACTGAACCTAACTTGGGGCTGGGAATATTGTGCAGTATGAAGGAGCGGTTAATAGGTCCGTTATCCTAGGAAAGGCTAGAACTTTCCTACAGACCTTGCACTGATATTAAAAGGATTAAAGTATGAACCTAACTTGAGGGCTGGGAAAATTGTGCACGTATGAACGTGAGGTCCGTTATAGGTCCGTTATAGAAAGGCTAGAGAACTTTTCACAGACCCTTGCACTGACATTAAAAAGGATTAAAGTAACTGAACCTAACTTGAGGGCTGGGAATATTGTGCAGTATGAACGTGAGCGGTTAATAGGTCCGTTATCCTTAGAAAGGCTAGAGAACTTTCCGTTACCCTTGCACTTAAAGTTAAAGTAACTGAACCTAACTTGAGGGCTGGAAATTGTGCAGTATGAACGTGAGCGGTTAATAGGTCCGTTATCCTTAGAAAACTGACATCCTACAGACCCTTGCACTGATTAAAGTAAACTGAACTGAACTTGAGGGCTGGGAAAATTGTGCAGTATGAACGTGAGAAGTTAATAGGTCCGTTATCCTTGAAAGGCTAGAGAACTTTCCACAGACCCTTGCACTGACATTAAAAGGATTAAAGTAACTGAACCTAACTTGAGGGCTGGGAAAATTGTGCAGTATGAACGTGAGCAGTTAATGGGTCCGTTATCCTTAGAAAGGCTAGAGAACTTTCCTCACAGACCCTTGCACTGATATTAAAAAGGATTAAAGTAACTGAACCTAACTTGAGGGGCTGGGAAAATTGCGCAGTATGAATGTGAGCGGTTAATAGGTCCGTTATCCTTAGAAAGGCTAGAGAACTTTCCTACAGACCCTTGCACTGACATTAAAAGGATTAAAGTAACTGAACCTAACTTGAGGGCTGGGGAAAATTGCGCGAAATATGAACGTGGGCAGTTGAATAGGTCGTTATCCTTAGAAAGGCTAGAGAACGTTCCTACAGACCCTTGCACTGACATTAAAAGGATTAAAGTAACTGAACCTAACTTGAGGGGCTGGGAAAATTGTGCAGTATGAACGTGAGCGGTTAATAGGTCCGTTATCCCAGAGGCGAAGGCTAGAGAACTTAACTCTACAGACCTTGCACTGATATTAAAGGATTAAAGATTAAACTTGAACCTAACTTGAGGGCTGGGGAATTGTACGAAAAGTATGAACGTGAGCGGTTAATAGGTCCGTTATCCTTAGAAAGGCAGAGAACTCCTACAGACCCTTGCACTGATTAAAAGGATTAAAGTAACTCGAAACCTAACTTGAGGGGCTGGGGAAAATTGCGCAGTATGAACGTGAGCGGTTAATGGGTCCGTTATCCTTAGAAAGGCTAGAGAACTTTCCTACAGACCCTTGCACTGACATTAAAAAGGATTAAAGTAACTTGAACCTAACTTGAGGCTGGAAAATTGGCAGTATGAATGTGAGCGGGTTAGGTCCGTTATCCCAGAAAGGCTAGAGAATCCTTCCTACAGACCCTTGCACTGACATTAAAAAAGGATTAAAGCAATGGAACCCAACTTGAGGGCTGTGAATATTGTGCAGTAAGGAATGTGAGCGGTTATTAGGTCTGTTATCCTAGAAGAGAACTTTCCTACAGAATTCCTTGCACTGGACATTGGTGTTACTCAAAGCACTGAATTTAACTTGAGGGCTGGCTGTGCAGCGAATGTGAGCGGTTAATGGGTCCGTTATCTTAGAAAGGCTAGAGAACTTTCCTACAGACCCTTGCACCGATATTAAAGGATTAAAGCACCGAACCTAACTTGTGAGGGCTGGGGAATGTTGTGCAGTATGAACGTGAGCGGTTAATAGGTCTGGTTATCCTTAGAAAGCGAGAGAACTTTCCTACAGACCCTTGCAATTGACATTAAAAGGATTAAAGTAACTGAACCTAACTTGAGGGCTGAAAAATTGCGCAGTATGAATGGGAGCATTAATAGGTCCGTTATCCCTTAGGAAAGGCTAGAGAACTTTCCTAGCAGACCCTTGCACTGATGTTATTAAAAGGATTAAAGTAACTGAACCTAACGAGGGCTGGGAAATTGTGCAGTAAAGCGAACGTGACAGGTTAATAGGTCCGTTATCCTTAGAAAGGCGGAGAACTTTCCTACAGATCCTGCACTGATATTAAAAGTATAAAGTAACTGAACCCCAACTTGAGGGCTGGGAAAATTGCGCAGTATGAATGTGGAGCGGTTAATAGGTCCGTTATCCTTAGAAAGAGCTAGAACTTTCTGCTACTCTCTAGAAATGAACCTAGAGAATATTGTACCGCGTGAGCGGACCTTGCTAGAGAACTGATATTAAAAGGTTAAGTAACTGAACCTAACTTGAGGCTGGGAATATTTGTGCAGTATGAACGTGAGCGGTTAAGAGGTCCGTTATCCCAGAAAGCTAGAACTTTCCTGCAGACCCTTACTGACATTAAATATTAAAAAGACCTAACTTGAGGGGTAACTGAACAGTATGAAACTTGAGGTCCGTTATCCTTGAACTTTCTACAGACCCTTGCATGACATTGTGCAGTTATGAACCGTGGGAGCAGTATGAACGTGAGCGGTTAATGGGTCCGTTATCCTTAAAAGGCCAGAACTTTCCTACAGACCCTCAAACTGATATTAAAAGGATTAAAGTAACTGAACCTAACTTGAGGGCTGGGAAAAATTGCAGTATGAATGTGGAGCAGTTAATAGGTCCGTTATCCTTAGAAAGGCTTAGAGAACTCTCACAGACCCTTGCACTGACATTAAAAGGATTAAAGTAACTGAACCTAACTTGAGGGCTGGGATATTGTGCAGTATAGACATGAGCGGTTAATAGTCCGTTATCCTTAGAAAGGCTAGAGAACTTTCTGCCAGACCCTTGCACTGACATTAAAAAAGGATTAAAATAACGCTGAAACCTAACTTGAGGGCTGGGAAAAGCAGTATGAATGTGAGCGGTTAATAGGTCGTTATCCTTAGAAGGCCAGAACTTTCCTACAGACCCTTGCACTGACATTAAAAGGAGTTAAAGCACCTGAACCTAGCGAGGCTGGGAATATTGTGCAGTATGAACGTGAGCGGTTAACAGGTCGTTATCCTTAGAAAGGCAGAGAACTTTCCTACAGACCTTGCACTGATATTAAAAGGATTAAAGTAACTAGACCTAACTTGAGGGCTGGGAATATTGTGCAGTATGAACGTGAAAGGGTTAATAGGTCCGTTATCATAGAAAGGCTAGAGAACTCCTACAGACCCTTGCACTGATATTAAAGGATTAAAGTAACTGAACCTAACTTGAGGCTGGAATATTGTAGTATGAACGTGAGCGGTTAATAGTCCGTTATCCAGAAAGGCGAGAACTTTCCTACAGACCCTTGTAATTGATATTAAAGGATTAAATTAACTGGAACCTAACTTAGGGCTGGGAAATATTGTGCAGTATGAACGTGAGCGGTTAATAGGTCCGTTATCCTTAGAAAGGCTAGAGAATTTTCCTACAGACCCTTGCACTGACATTAAAAGGATTAAAGTAACTGAACCTAACTTGAGGGCAGGGGAAATTGTGCAGTATGAACGTGAGCGGTTAATAGGTCCGTTATCCTTAGAAAGGCTAGAGAACTTTCCTACAGACCCTTGAGCACTGATATTAAAAGGATTAAAGTAACTGAACCTAGCAAGGAATTAAAGAATATTAAACGAGGTATGAACAGCAGGCGGTTAGTTACAGGTCCGTTATCCTAGAAAGGCGAGAGAACTTTCCTACAGACCCTCAACTGACATTAAAAGGATTAAAGTAACCGAAACTCTGGAGGCTGGGAATGAATATTGCAGTATGAATGTGAGTGGTTAATAGGTCCGTTATCCTTAGAAAGGCTAGAGAACTTCCTACAGACCCTTGCACTGACATTAAAAGATTAAAGTAACTGAACCTAACTTGAGGGCTGGGAATATTGTGCAGTATGAACGTGAGCGGTTAATAGGTCCGTTATCCTTAGAAAGGCTAGAGAACTTTCCTACAGACCCTTGCACTGATATTAAAAGGATTAAAGTAACTGAACCTAACTTGAGGGCTGGGAAATTGTGCAGTATGAACGAAAGGTTAATAGGTCCGTTATCCTTAGAAAGGCTAGAGAACTTTCCACAGACCCTTGCACTGATATTAAAAAGATTAAAAGTAACTGAACCTAACTTGAGGGCTGGGAAAAATTGGCAGTATGAACGTGAGCGGTTAATGGGTCCGTTATCCTTAGAAAGGCTAGAGAACTTTCCCTACAGACCCTTGCACTGATATTAAAAGGATAAAGCAACTGAACCTAACTTGAGGGCTGGGAAATATTGTGCAGTATGAACGTGAGCGGTTAATAGGTCCGTTATCCTTAGAAAGCTAGAGAACTTTCCTACAGACCCTTTCCTGGATATTAAAAGATTAAAAGTAACTGAACCTAACTTGAGGGCACAGTATGAACGTGAGCGGTTATTGTCCGTTATCCCTTGAAAGGCTAGGAGAACTTCTGAGACCTTGCACTGACACAAAAGTTGATTAAAGTAACTGAACCTGAGGGCTGGAACATTGTGCAGTATGAACGTGAGCGGTTAATAGGTCCGTTATCCTTAGAAAGGCTAGAGAACTTTCACAGACCTTGCACTGGACATTAAAATGATTAAAGTAACTGAACCAACTTGAGGGCTGGAAATTGCGCAGTATGAACGTGAGCGGTTAATAGGTCCGTTATCCTTAGAAAGGCTAGAGAACTTTCCTACAGACCCTTGCAACTGACATTAAAAGGATTAATAAGTAACTGAACCTAACTTGAGGGCTGGGAAAATTGTGCAGTATGAACGTGAGCGGTTAATAGGTCCGTTATCCTTAGAAAGGCGAGAGAACTTTCCTACAGACCCTTGCACTGACATTAAAAGGATTAAAAGTAACTGAACCTAACTTGAGGGCTGGGAAAATTGCACAGTATGAATGTGAGCGGTTAACGGGTCCGTTATCCTTAGAAAGGCTAGAGAACTTTCCACAGACCCTTGCACTGATATTAAAAGGATTAAAAGTAACTGAACCTAACTTGGGGCTGGGAAATTGTGCATGTATGAACGTGAGCGGTTAATAGGTCCGTTATCCTTAGAAAATGCTAGAACTTTCCTACAGACCTTGCACTGACATTAAAAAAGGATTAAAGTAATTGAACCTAACGAGGGCTGGGAATATTGTGCAGTATGAACGTGAGCGGTTAATAGGTCCGTTATCCTTAGAAAGGCTAGAGAACTTTCCTACAGACCCTTGCACTGATATTAAAAGGATTAAAGTAACTGAACCTAACTTGAGGGCTGGGAATATTGTGCAGAGTGAACGTGAGCGGTTAATGGGTCCGTTATCCTTAGAAAGGCTAGAGAACTTTCCTACAGACCCTTGCACTGATTAAAAGGATTAAAGTAACTGAACCTAACTTGAGGGCTGGGGAATATTGGTGTATGAACGAGCGGTTAATAGGTCGTTATCCTCAGAAAAGCCAGAGAACTTTCCTACAGACCCTTTGCACTGATATTAAAAGGATTAAAGTAACTGAACCTAACTTGAGGGCTGGGAATATTGTGTAGTATGAACGTGAGCGGTTAATAGGTCCGTTATCCTTAGAAAGGCTAGAGAACCTTCCTACAGACCCTTGCACTGATATTAAAAAGGATTAAAGTAACTGAACCCAACTTGAGGGCTGGGAATATTGTGCAGTATGAACGTGAGCGGTTAATAGGTCCGTTATCCTTAGAAAGGCTAGAGAACTTTCCTACAGACCTTGCACTGACATTAAAGGATTAAAGTAACTGAACCTAACTTGAGGGCTGGGAATATTGTGCAGTATGAACGTGAGCGGTTAATAGGTCCGTTATCCTTAGAAAGGCGAGAGAACTTTCCTACAGACCCTTGCACTGATATTAAAAGGATTAAAGTAACTGAACCTAACTTGAGGGCTTAAAATATTGTGCAGTATGAACGTGAGCGGTTAATAGGTCCGTTATCCTTAGAAAGGCTAGAGAACTTCTTCCTACAGACCCTTGCACTGATATTAAAAGGATTAAAGTAACTGAACCTAACTTTGAGGGCTGGAAACATTGTGCAGTATGAACGTGAGCGGTTAAGGGGTCCGTTATCCTTAGAAAGGCGAGAGAACTTTCCTACAGACCCTTGCACTGATATTAAAAGGATTAAAGTAACTGAACCTAACTTGAGGGCTGGGAATATTGTGCAGTATGAACGTGAGCGGTTAATAGGTCCGTTATCCTTAGAAAGGCTAGAGAACTTTCCTACAGACCCTTGCACTGATATTAAAAGGATTAAAGTAACTGAACCTAACTTGAGGGCTGGGAATATTGTGCAGAGTATGACGTGTGAGCGGTTGAAGGTCCGTTATCCTTAGAAGGCTAGAGAACTTTCCTACAGACCCTTGCACTGATATTAAAAGGTGAACCTTGAGGGCTGGGAAATTGTGCAGTATGAACGTGGAGCGGTTAAATGGGTCCGTTATCCTTAGAAACTAGAGAACTTTCCTACAGACCCTTGCACTGACATTAAAAAGGATTAAAGTAACTGAACCTAACTTGAGGGCTGGGAAAATTGTGCAGTATGAACGTGAGCGGTTAATAGGTCCGTTATCCTTAGAAAGGCGAGAGAACTTTCCTACAGAGACCCTTGCACTGACATTAAAAGGATTAAAGTAACTGAACCTAACTTGAGGGCTGGGAAAATTGATATTAAAAAGGCAGTAATGAATGTGAGCGGTTGAATGTGAGGTCCGTTATCTTAGAAAGGCTAGAGAACTTTCCTACAGACCCTTGCACTGACATTAAAAGGATTAAAGTAACTGGAACCTAACTTGAGGGCTGGGAATATTGTGCAGTATGAACGTGAGCGGTTAATAGGTCCGTTATCCTTAGAAAGGCTTAGAGAACTTCCTACAGACCCTTGCACTGATATTAAAAGGATTAAAGTAACTGAACCCTAACTTGAGGGCTGGGAAATGGTGCAAAGTATGAATGTGAGCGGTTAATAGGTCCGTTATCCTTAGAAAGGCTGAGAACTTTCCTACAGACCCTTGCACTGACATTAAAAGGATTAAAGTAACTGAACCTAACTTGAGGGCTGGGAATATTTGCCAGTATGAACGTGAGCGGTTAATGGGTCCGTTATCCTTAGAAAGGCGAGAGAACTTTCCTACAGACCCTTGCACTGATATTAAAAGGATTAAATAATGCAGTGAATGGGTCCATTATCCTTAACTTGAGGGACATTGGGAAAATTGTGCAGTATGAACGTGAGCGGTTAATAGGTCCGTTATCCTTAGAAAGGCTAGAGAACTTTCCTACAGACCCTTGCACTGATATTAAAAGGATTAAAGTAACTGAACCTAACTTGAGGGCTGGGAATATTGTGCAGTATGAACGTGAGCGGTTAATAGGTCCGTTATCCTTAGAAAGGCTAGAGAACTTTCCACAGACCCTTGCACTGATATTAAAAGGATTAAAGTAACTGAACCCTAACTTGAGGGCTGGGAAAATTGTGCAGTATGAACGTGAGCGGTTAATAGGTCCGTTATCCTTAGAAAGGCTAGAGAACTTTCCTACAGACCCTTGCACTGATATTAAAAGGATTAAAGTAACTGAACCTAACTTGAGGGCTGGGAAAATATTGTGCAGTATGAACGTGAGCGGTTAATAGGTCCGTTATCCTTAGAAAGGCTAGAGAACTTTCCACAGACCCTTGCACTGACATTAAAAGGATTAAAGTAACTGAACCTAACTTGAGGGCTGGGAAAATTGTGCAGTATGAACGTGTGAGCGGTTAATAGGTCCGTTATCCTTAGAAAGGCTAGAGAACTTTACAGACCCTTGCACTGACATTAAAAGATTAAAGTAACTGAACCTAACTTGAGGGCTGGGAAAATTGCAGTATGAACGTGAGCGGTTAATAGGTCCGTTATCCTTAGAAAGGCTAGAGAACTTCTTACAGACCCTTGCACTGATATTAAAAGGATTAAAGTAACTGAACCTAACTTGAGGGCTGGGAATATTGTGCAGTATGAACGTGAGCGGTTAATAGGTCCGTTATCCTTAGAAAGGCTAGAGAACTTTCCTACAGACCCTTGCACTGACATTAAAAGGATTAAAGTAACTGAACCTAACTTGAGGGCTGGGAATATTGTGCAGTATGAACGTGAGCGGTTAATAGGTCCGTTATCCTTAGAAAGGCTAGAGAACTTTCCTACAGACCCTTGCACTGACATTAAAAGGATTAAAGTAACTGAACCTAACTTGAGGGCTGGGAATATTGTGCAGTATGAACGTGAGCGGTTAATAGGTCCGTTATCCTTAGATAGGTGAGAGAACTTTCCTACAGACCCTTGCACTGACATTAAAAGGATTAAAGTAACTGAACCTAACTTGAGGGCTGGGAATATTGTGCAGTATGAACGTGAGCGGTTAATAGGTCCGTTATCCTTAGAAAGGCTAGAGAACTTTCCTACAGACCCTTGCACTGACATTAAAAGGATTAAAGTAACTGAACCTAACTTGAGGGCTGGGAATATTGTGCAGTATGAACGTGAGCGGTTAATAGGTCCGTTATCCTTAGAAAGGCTAGAGAACTTTCCTACAGACCCTTGCACTGACATTAAAAGGATTAAACCTAACTGAACCTAATTTGAGGGCTGAGGGAATATTGTTATCCTTGCAGTATGAACCTACAGAGCGGTTAATAGGTCCGTTATCCTTAGAAAGGCTAGAGATCCTTTCCTACAGACCCTTGCACTGATATTAAAAGGATTAAAAGTAACTGAACCTAACTTGAGGGCTGGGAATATTGTGCAGTATGAACGTGAGCGGTTAATAGGTCCGTTATCCTTAGAAAGGCTAGAGAACTTTCCTACAGACCCTTGCACTGACATTAAAAGGATTAAAGTAACTGAACCTAACTTGAGGGCTGGGAAATTGTGCAGTATGAACGTGAGCGGTTAATAGGTCCGTTATCCTTAGAAAGGCTAGAGAACTTTCCTACAGACCCTTGCACTGACATTAAAAGGATTAAAGTAACTGAACCTAACTTGAGGGCTGGGAATATTGTGCAGTATGAACGTGAGCGGTTAATAGGTCCGTTATCCTTAGAAAGGCTAGAACTTTCCTACAGACCCTTGCACTGACATTAAAAAAGGATTAAAGTAACTGAACCTAACTTTGAGGGCTGGGAAAATTGTGCAGTATGAACGTGAGCGGTTAATAGGTCCGTTATCCTTAGAAAGGCTAGAGAACTTTCCTACAGACCCTTGCACTGACATTAAAAGGATTAAAGTAACTGAACCTAACTTGAGGGCTGGGAATATTGTGCAGTATGAACGTGAGCGGTTAATAGGTCCGTTATCCTTAGAAAGGCTAGAGAACTTTCCTACAGACCCTTGCACTGACATTAAAAGGATTAAAGTAACTGAACCTAACTTGAGGGCTGGGAAATTGTGCAGTATGAACGTGAGCGGTTAATAGGTCCGTTATCCTTAGAAAGGCTAGAGAACTTTCCTACAGACCCTTGCACTGACATTAAAAGGATTAAGTAACTGAACCTAACTTGAGGGCTGGGAAAATTGTGCAGTATGAACGTGAGCGGTTAATAGGTCCGTTATCCTTAGAAAGGCTAGAGAACTTTCCTACAGACCCTTGCACTGACATTAAAAGGATTAAAGTAACTGAACCTAACTTGAGGGCTGGGAATATTGTGCAGTATGAACGTGAGCGGTTAATAGGTCCGTTATCCTTAGAAAGGCTAGAGAACTTTCCTACAGACCCTTGCACTGACATTAAAAGGATTAAAGTAACTGAACCTAACTTGAGGGTGAAAATTGCGCAGTATAACGTGAGCGGTTAATAGGTCCGTTATCCTTAGAAAGGCTAGAGAACTTTCCTACAGACCCTTGCACTGACATTAAAAGGATTAAAGTAACTGAACCTAACTTGAGGGCTGGGAAAATTGTGCAGTATGAACGTGAGCGGTTAATAGGTCCGTTATCCTTAGAAAGGCTAGAGACCCTTTCCTGACATTAAAAGACCCTTGAACCACTTGAGGGCTGGGAAAATTAAAAATGAAAAGTTAACTTGAGGTTAGAGAACTTTCCACAGAACTTGAGGGCTGGGAATATTGTGCAGTATGAACGTGAGCGGTTAATAGGTCCGTTATCCTTAGAAAGGCTAGAGAACTTTCCTAACAGACCCTTGCACTGACATTAGAAAAAGGATTAAAGATTAACTGAACCTAACTTGAGGGCTGGGAAAATTGTGCAGTATGAACGTGAGCGGTTAATAGGTCCGTTATCCTTAGAAAGGCTAGAGAACTTTCCTACAGACCCTTGCACTGACATTAAAAGGATTAAAGTAACTGAACCCAACTTGAGGGCTGGGAATATTGTGCAGTATGAATGTGAGCGGTTAATAGGTCCGTTATCCTTAGAAAGGCTAGAGAACTTTCCTACAGACCCTTGCACTGATATTAAAAGGATTAAAGTAACTGAACCTAACTTGAGGGCTGGGAAAATTGTGCAGTATGAACGTGAGCGGTTAATAGGTCCGTTATCCTTAGAAAGGCTAGAGAACTTTCCTACAGACCCTTGCACTGATATTAAAAAGGATTAAAGTAACTGAACCTAACTTGAGGGCTGGGAAAATTGTGCAGTATGAACGTGAGCGGTTAATAGGTCCGTTATCCTTAGAAAGGCTAGAGAACTTTCCTACAGACCCTTGCACTGATATTAAAAGGATTAAAGTAACTGAACCTAACTTGAGGGCTGGGAATATTGTGCAGTATGAACGTGAGCGGTTAATAGGTCCGTTATCCTTAGAAAGGCTAGAGAACTTTCCTACAGACCCTTGCACTGACATTAAAAAGGATTAAAGTAACTGAACCTAACTTGAGGGCTGGGAAAATTGTGCAGTATGAACGTGAGCGGTTAATAGGTCCGTTATCCTTGAAAGGCTAGAGAACTTTCCTACAGACCCTTGCACTGACATTAAAAGGATTAAAGTAACTGAACCTAACTTGAGGGCTGGGAAAATTGTGCAGTATGAACGTGAGCGGTTAATAGGTCCGTTATCCTTAGAAAGGCTAGAGAACTTTCCTACAGACCCTTGCACTGACATTAAAAGGATTAAAGTAACTGAACCTAACTTGAGGGCTGGGAATATTGTGCAGTATGAACGTGAGCGGTTAATAGGTCCGTTATCCTTAGAAAGGCGAGAGAACTTTCCTACAGACCCTTGCACTGATATTAAAAGGATTAAAGTAACTGAACCTAACTTGAGGGCTGGGAATATTGTGCAGTATGAACGTGAGCGGTTAATAGGTCCGTTATCCTTAGAAAGGCTAGAGAACTTTCCTACAGACCCTTGCACTGACATTAAAAGGATTAAAGTAACTGAACCTAACTTGAGGGCTGGGAATATTGTGCAGTATGAACGTGAGCGGTTAATAGGTCCGTTATCCTTAGAAAGGCTAGAGAACTTTCCTACAGACCCCTTGCACTGACATTAAAAGGATTAAAGTAACTGAACCTAACTTGAGGGCTGGGAAAATTGAGGGTGCAGTATGAACGTGAGCGGTTAATAGGTCCGTTATCCTTAGAAAGGCTAGAGAACTTTCCTACAGACCCTTGCACTGACATTAAAAGGATTAAAGTAACTGAACCTAACTTGAGGGCTGGGAAAATTGTGCAGTATGAACGTGAGCGGTTAATAGGTCCGTTATCCTTAGAAAGGCTAGAGAACTTTCCTACAGACCCTTGCACTGACATTAAAAGGATTAAAGTAACTGAACCTAACTTGAGGGCTGGGAATATTGTGCAGTATGAACGTGAGCGGTTAATAGGTCCGTTATCCTTAGAAAGGCTAGAGAACTTTCCTACAGACCCTTGCACTGACATTAAAAGGATTAAAGTAACTGAACCTAACTTGAGGGCTGGGAAAATTGTGCAGTATGAACGTGAGCGGTTAATAGGTCCGTTATCCTTAGAAAGGCTAGAGAACTTTCCTACAGACCCTTGCACTGACATTAAAAGGATTAAAGTAACTGAACCTAACTTGAGGGCTGGGAAAATTGTGCAGTATGAACGTGAGCGGTTAATAGGTCCGTTATCCTTAGAAAGGCTAGAGAACTTTCCTACAGACCCTTGCACTGACATTAAAAGGATTAAAGTAACTGAACCTAACTTGAGGGCTGGGAAAAATTGTGCAGTATGAACGTGAGCGGTTAATAGGTCCGTTATCCTTAGAAAGGCTAGAGAACTTTCCTACAGACCCTTGCACTGACATTAAAAGGATTAAAGTAACTGAACCTAACTTGAGGGCTGGTATGAAAATTGTGCAGTATGAACGTGAGACCGTTGACTTAACTGAACTTTAAATTTGAGGGATTTAATAGGTGAACGTGAGCGTTATCCTTAGAAAGGCTCAGACCCTTGCACTGACATTAAAAGGAAAAGGCTGAACCTAACTTGAGGGCTGGGAAGTGCAGTATGAATAGGTCCGTTATCCTTAAGAAAGGCTAGAGACAGACCTTGCACTGACATTAAAAGGATTAAAGTAACTGAACCTAACTTGAGGGCTGGGAATATTGTGCAGTATGAACGTGAGCGGTTAATAGGTCCGTTATCCTTAGAAAGGCTAGAGAACTTTCCTACAGACCCTTGCACTGACATTAAAGGATTAAAGTAACTGAACCTAACTTGAGGGCTGGGAAAATTTGCAGTATGAACGTGAGCGGTTAATAGGTCCGTTATCCTTAGAAAGGCTAGAGAACTTTCCTACAGACCCTTGCACTGACATTAAAAGGATTAAAGTAACTGAACCTAACTTGAGGGCTGGGAAAATTGTGCAGTATGAACGTGAGCGGTTAATAGGTCCGTTATCCTTAGAAAGGCTAGAGAACTTTCCTACAGACCCTTGCACTGACATTAAAAAGGATTAAAGTAACTGAACCTAACTTGAGGGCTGGGAAAATTGTGCAGTATGAACGTGAGCGGTTAATAGGTCCGTTATCCTTAGAAAGGCTAGAGAACTTTCCTACAGACCCTTGCACTGACATTAAAAGGATTAAAGTAACTGAACCTAACTTGAGGGCTGGGAATATTGTGCAGTATGAACGTGAGCGGTTAATAGGTCCGTTATCCTTAGAAAGGCTAGAGAACTTTCCTACAGACCCCTTGCACTGACATTAAAAGGATTAAAGTAACTGAACCTAACTTGAGGGCTGGGAAAATTGTGCAGTATGAACGTGAGCGGTTAATAGGTCCGTTATCCTTAGAAAGGCTAGAGAACTTTCCTACAGACCCTTAAACTGACATTAAAAGGATTAAAGTAACTGAACCTAACTTGAGGGCTGGGAATATTGTGCAGTATGAACGTGAGCGGTTAATAGGTCCGTTATCCTTAGAAAGGCTAGAGAACTTTCCTACAGACCCTTGCACTGACATTAAAAAGGATTAAAGTAACTGAACCCAACTTGAGGGCTGGGAATATTGTGCAGTATGAACGTGAGCGGTTAATAGGTCCGTTATCCTTAGAAAGGCTAGAGAACTTTCCTACAGACCCTTGCACTGACATTAAAAGGATTAAAGTAACTGAACCTAACTTGAGGGCTGGGAATATTTAATGAACGTGAGCGGTTAATAGGTCCGTTATCCTTAGAAAGGCTAGAGACTTTCCCAGACCTTGCACTGATATTAAAAGGATTAAAGTAACTGAACCTAACTTGAGGGCTGGGAATATTGTGCAGTATGAACGTGAGCGGTTAATAGGTCCGTTATCCTTAGAAAAGGCTAGAGAACTTTCCTACAGACCCTTGCACTGACATTAAAAGGATTAAAGTAACTGAACCTAACTTGAGGGCTGGGAATATTGTGCAGTATGAACGTGAGCGGTTAATAGGTCCGTTATCCTTAGAAAGGCTAGAGAACTTTCCTACAGACCCTTGCACTGACATTAAAAGGATTAAAGTAACTGAACCTAACTTGAGGGCTGGGAATATTGTGCAGTATGAACGTGAGCGGTTAATAGGTCCGTTATCCTTAGAAAGGCTAGAGAACTTTCCTACAGACCCTTGCACTGACATTAAAAGGATTAAAGTAACTGAACATTAAATGGATTAAAAACTGAACCTAACCTTGAGGGCTGGGAATATTGTGCAGTATGAACGTGAGCGGTTAATAGGTCCGTTATCCTTAGAAAGGCTAGAGAACTTTCCTACAGACCCTTGCACTGACATTAAAAGGATTAAAATAACTGGAACCTAACTTGAGGGCTGGGGAAAATTGTGCAGTATGAACGTGAGCGGTTAATAGGTCCGTTATCCTTAGAAAGGCTAGAGAACTTTCCTACAGACCCTTGCACTGACATTAAAAGGATTAAAGTAACTGAACCTAACTTGAGGGCTGGGAAAATTGTGCAGTATGAACGTGAGCGGTTAATAGGTCCGTTATCCTTAGAAAGGCTAGAGAACTTTCCTACAGACCCTTGCACTGACATTAAAAGGATTAAAGTAACTGAACCTAACTTGAGGGCTGGGAAAATTGCGCAGTATGAATGTGAGCGGTTAATAGGTCCGTTATCCTTAGAAAGGCTAGGAGAACTTTCCTACAGACCCTTGCACTGACATTAAAAAGGATTAAAGTAACTGAACCTAACTTGAGGGCTGGGAATATTGTGCAGTATGAACGTGAGCGGTTAATAGGTCCGTTATCCTTAGAAAGGCTAGAGAACTTTCCTACAGACCCTTGCACTGACATTAAAAGGATTAAAGTAACGGAACCTAACTTGAGGGCTGGGAAATTGCGCAGTATGAATGTGAGCGGTTAATAGGTCCGTTATCCTTAGAAAGGCTAGAGAACTTTCCTACAGACCCTTGCACTGACATTAAAAGGATTAAAGTAACTGAACCTAACTTGAGGGCTGGGAATATTGTGCAGTATGAACGTGAGCGGTTAATAGGTCCGTTATCCTTAGAAAGGCTAGAGAACTTTCCTACAGACCCTTGCACTGATATTAAAAGGATTAAAGTAACTGAACCTAACTTGAGGGCTGGGAAAATTGTGCAGTATGAACGTGAGCGGTTAATAGGTCCGTTATCCTTAGAAAGGCTAGAGAACTTTCCTACAGACCCTTGCACTGACATTAAAAGGATTAAAGTAACTGAACCTAACTTGAGGGCTGGGAATATTGTGCAGTATGAACGTGAGCGGTTAATAGGTCCGTTATCCTTAGAAAGGCTAGAGAACTTTCCTACAGACCCTTGCACTGACATTAAAAGGATTAAAGTAACTGAACCTAACTTGAGGGCTGGGAAAATTTGCGCAGTATGAATGTGAGCGGTTAATAGGTCCGTTATCCTTAGAAAGGCTAGAGAACTTTCCTACAGACCCTTGCACTGATATTAAAAGGATTAAAGTAACTGAACCTAACTTGAGGGCTGGGAATATTGTGCAGTATGAACGTGAGCGGTTAATAGGTCCGTTATCCTTAGAAAGGCTAGAGAACTTTCCTACAGACCCTTGCACTGATATTAAAAGGATTAAAGTAACTGAACCCTAACTTGAGGGCTGGGAAAATTGTGCAGTATGAACGTGAGCGGTTAATAGGTCCGTTATCCTTAGAAAGGCTAGAGAACTTTCCTACAGACCCTTGCACTGACATTAAAAGGATTAAAGTAACTGAACCTAACTTGAGGGCTGGGAAAATTGCGCAGTATGAATGTGAGCGGTTAATAGGTCCGTTATCCTTAGAAAGGCTAGAGAACTTTCCCTACAGACCCTTGCACTGACATTAAAAGGATTAAAGTAACTGAACCTAACTTGAGGGCTGGGAAATATTGTGCAGTATGAACGTGAGCGGTTAATAGGTCCGTTATCCTTAGAAAGGCTAGAGAACTTTCCTACAGACCCTTGCACTGACATTAAAAAAGGATTAAAGTAACTGAACCTAACTTGAGGGCTGGGAAAATTGTGCAGTATGAATGTGAGCGGTTAATAGGTCCGTTATCCTTAGAAAGGCTAGAGAACTTTCCTACAGACCCTTGCACTGACATTAAAAAGGATTAAAGTAACTGAACCTAACTTGAGGGCTGGGAATATTGTGCAGTATGAACGTGAGCGGTTAATAGGTCCGTTATCCTTAGAGAGGCGAGAGAACTTTCCTACAGACCCTTGCACTGATATTAAAAGGATTAAAGTTACTGAACCTAACTTGAGGGCTGGGAAAATTGTGCAGTATGAACGTGAGCGGTTAATAGGTCCGTTATCCTTAGAAAGGTTAGAGTAATCCTTCCTACAGACCTTGCAGGACATTAAAAGGATTAAAGAACTTTCCTACATGAACCCGGTTAATAGGTCCGTTATCCTGACATTAGAAAAGGATTAAAGTAACTGACATTAAAAGGATTAAAGGAACCTAACTTGAGGGGGAATATTGTGCAGTATGAACGTGAGCGGTTAATAGGTCCGTTATCCTTAGAAAGGCTAGAGAACTTTCCTACAGACCCTTGCACTGACATTAAAAGGATTAAAGTAATGAAAACTTGAGGGCTGGGATTGTGCAGTATGAACGTGTGAGCGGTTAATAGGTCCGTTATCCTTAGAAAGGCTAGAGAACTTTCCTACAGACCCTTGCACTGACATTAAAAGTTAAAGTAACTGAACCTAACTTGAGGGCTGGGAATATTGTGCAGTATAACGTGAGGTTAATAGGTCCGTTATCCTTAGAAAGGCTAGAGAACTTTCCTACAGACCCTTGCACTGACATTAAAAGGATTAAAGTAACTGAACCTAACTTGAGGGCTGGGAAAATTGTGCAGTATGAACGTGAGCGGTTAATAGGTCCGTTATCCTTAGAAAGGCTAGAGAACTTTCCTACAGACCCTTGCACTGACATTAAAAGGATTAAAGTAACTGAACCTAACTTGAGGGCTGGGAATATTGTGCAGTATGAACGTGAGCGGTTAATAGGTCCGTTATCCTTAGAAAGGCTAGAGAACTTTCCTACAGACCCTTGCACTGACATTAAAAGGATTAAAGTAACTGAACCTAACTTGAGGGCTGGGAAAATTGTGCAGTATGAACGTGAGCGGTTAATAGGTCCGTTATCCTTAGAAAGGCTAGAGAACTTTCCTACAGACCCTTGCACTGACATTAAAAGGATTAAAGTAACTGAACCTAACTTGAGGGCTGGGAAAATTGTGCAGTATGAACGTGAGCGGTTAATAGGTCCGTTATCCTTAGAAAGGCTAGAGAACTTTCCTACAGACCCTTGCACTGACATTAAAAGGATTAAAGTAACTGAACCTAACTTGAGGGCTGGGAAAATTGTGCAGTATGAACGTGAGCGGTTAATAGGTCCGTTATCCTTAGAAAGGCTAGAGAACTTTCCTACAGACCCTTGCACTGACATTAAAAGGATTAAAGCTGAACCTAACTTGAGGGCTGGGAAAATTGTGCAGTATGAATGTGAGCGGTTAATAGGTCCGTTATCCTTAGAAAGGCTAGAGAACTTTCCTACAGACCCTTGCACTGACATTAAAAGGATTAAAGTAACTGAACCTAACTTGAGGGCTGGGAAAATTGTGCAGTATGAACGTGAGCGGTTAATAGGTCCGTTATCCTTAGAAAGGCTAGAGAACTTTCCTACAGACCCTTGCACTGACATTAAAAGGATTAAAGTAACTGAACCTAACTTGAGGGCTGGGAAAATTGTGCAGTATGAACGTGAGCGGTTAATAGGTCCGTTATCCTTAGAAAGGCTAGAGAACTTTCCTACAGACCCTTGCACTGACATTAAAAAGGATTAAAGTAACTGAACCTAACTTGAGGGCTGGGAATATTGTGCAGTATGAACGTGAGCGGTTAATAGGTCCGTTATCCTTAGAAAGGCTAGAGAACTTTCCTACAGACCCTTGCACTGACATTAAAAAGGATTAAAGTAACTGAACCTAACTTGAGGGCTGGGAAAATTGTGCAGTATGAACGTGAGCGGTTAATAGGTCCGTTATCCTTAGAAAGGCTAGAGAACTTTCCACAGACCCTTGCACTGACATTAAAAGGATTAAAGTAACTGAACCCTAACTTGAGGGCTGGGAAAATTGTGCAGTATGAACGTGAGCGGTTAATAGGTCCGTTATCCTTAGAAAGGCTAGAGAACTTTCCTACAGACCCTTGCACTGACATTAAAAAGGATTAAAGTAACTGAACCTAACTTGAGGGCTGGGAAAATTGTGCAGTATGAACGTGAGCGGTTAATAGGTCCGTTATCCTTAGAAAGGCTAGAGAACTTTCCTACAGACCTTGCACTGACATTAAAAGGATTAAAGTAACTGAACCTAACTTGAGGGCTGGGAATATTGTGCAGTATGAACGTGAGCGGTTAATAGGTCCGTTATCCTTAGAAAGGCTAGAGAACTTTCCTACAGACCCTTGCACTGACATTAAAAGGATTAAAGTAACTGAACCTAACTTGAGGGCTGGGAAAATTGCAGCATGAACGTGAGCGGTTAATGGGTCCGTTATCCTTAGAAAGGCTAGAGAACTTTCCTACAGACCCTTGCACTGACATTAAAAGGATTAAAGTAACTGAACCTAACTTGAGGGCTGGGAAAATTGCGCAGTATGAACGTGAGCGGTTAATAGGTCCGTTATCCTTAGAAAGGCTAGAGAACTTTCCTACAGACCCTTGCACTGACATTAAAAGGATTAAAGTAACTGAACCTAACTTGAGGGCTGGGAAAATTGTGCAGTATGAACGTGAGCGGTTAATAGGTCCGTTATCCTTAGAAAGGCTAGAGAACTTTCCTACAGACCCTTGCACTGACATTAAAAGGATTAAAGTAACTGAACCTAACTTGAGGGCTGGGAAAATTGTGCAGTATGAACGTGAGCGGTTAATAGGTCCGTTATCCTTAGAAAGGCTAGAGAACTTTCCTACAGACCCTTGCACTGACATTAAAAGGATTAAAGTAACTGAACCTAACTTGAGGGCTGGGAATATTGTGCAGTATGAACGTGAGCGGTTAATAGGTCCGTTATCCTTAGAAAGGCTAGAGAACTTTCCTACAGACCCTTGCACTGGACATTAAAAAGGATTAAAGTAACTGAACCTAACTTGAGGGCTGGGAAAATTGTGCAGTATGAACGTGAGCGGTTAATAGGTCCGTTATCCTTAGAAAGGCTAGAGAACTTTCCTACAGACCCTTGCACTGACATTAAAAGGATTAAAGTAACTGAACCTAACTTGAGGGCTGGGAAAATTGTGCAGTATGAACGTGAGCGGTTAATAGGTCCGTTATCCTTAGAAAGGCTAGAGAACTTTCCTACAGACCCTTGCACTGACATTAAAAGGATTAAAGTAACTGAACCTAACTTGAGGGCTGGGAAAATTGTGCAGTATGAACGTGAGCGGTTAATAGGTCCGTTATCCTAGAAAGGCTAGAGAACTTTCCTACAGACCCTTGCACTGACATTAAAAGGATTAAAGTAACTGAACCTAACTTGAGGGCTGGGAAAAATTGTGCAGTATGAATGTGAGCGGTTAATAGGTCCGTTATCCTTAGAAAGGCTAGAGAACTTTCCTACAGACCCTTGCACTGACATTAAAAGGATTAAAGTAACTGAACCTAACTTGAGGGCTGGGAATATTGTGCAGTATGAACGTGAGCGGTTAATAGGTCCGTTATCCTTAGAAAGGCTAGAGAACTTTTACAGACCCTTGCACTGACATTAAAAGGATTAAAGTAACTGAACCTAACTTGAGGGCTGGGAATATTGTGCAGTATGAATGTGAGCGGTTAATAGGTCCGTTATCCTTAGAAAGGCTAGAGAACTTTCCTACAGACCCTTGCACTGACATTAAAAGGATTAAAGTAACTGAACCTAACTTGAGGGCTGGGAATATTGTGCAGTATGAACGTGAGCGGTTAATAGGTCCGTTATCCTTAGAAAGGCTAGAGAACTTTCCTACAGACCCTTGCACTGACATTAAAAGGATTAAAGTAACTGAACCTAACTTGAGGGCTGGGAAAATTGTGCAGTATGAACGTGAGCGGTTAATAGGTCCGTTATCCTTAGAAAGGCTAGAGAACTTTCCTACAGACCCTTGCACTGACATTAAAAGGATTAAAGTAACTGAACCTAACTTGAGGGCTGGGAATATTGTGCAGTATGAACGTGAGCGGTTAATAGGTCCGTTATCCTTAGAAAGGCTAGAGAACTTTCCTACAGACCCTTGCACTGATATTAAAAGGATTAAAGTAACTGAACCTAACTTGAGGGCTGGGAATATGTGCAGTATGAAACGGTTAATAGGTCCGTTATCCTTAGAAAGGCTAGAGAACTTTCCTACAGACCCTTACTGCACTAAAAGGACATTAAAAAGGATTGAAGTAACTGAACCTAACTTTGAGGGCTGGGAAAATTGCAGAGAGCTTTCCGTTATCCTTAGAAAGGCTAGAGAACTTTGCAGACCCTGACTGACATTAAAAGGATTAAAAGTAACTGAACCTAACTTGAGGGCTGGGAAAATTGTGCAGTATGAACGTGAGCGGTTAATAGGTCCGTTATCCTTAGAAAGGCTAGAGAACTTTCCTACAGACCCTTGCACTGACATTAAAAAGATTAAAGTAACTGAACCTAACTTGAGGGCTGGGAAATTGTGCAGTATGAACGTGAGCGGTTAATAGGTCCGTTATCCTTAGAAAGGCTAGAGAACTTTCCTACAGACCCTTGCACTGACATTAAAAGGATTAAAGTAACTGAACCTAACTTGAGGGCTGGGAATATTGTGCAGTATGAACGTGAGCGGTTAATAGGTCCGTTATCCTTAGAAAGGCTAGAGAACTTTCCTACAGACCCTTGCACTGACATTAAAAGGATTAAAGTAACTGAACCTAACTTGAGGGCTGGGAAAATTGTGCAGTATGAACGTGAGCGGTTAATAGGTCCGTTATCCTTAGAAAGGCTAGAGAACTTTCCTACAGACCCTTGCACTGACATTAAAAGGATTAAAGTAACTGAACCTAACTTGAGGGCTGGGAAAATTGTGCAGTATGAACGTGAGCGGTTAATAGGTCCGTTATCCTTAGAAAGGCTAGAGAACTTTCCACAGACCCTTGCACTGACATTAAAAGGATTAAAGTAACTGAACCTAACTTGAGGGCTGGGAAAATTGTGCAGTATGAACGTGAGCGGTTAATAGGTCCGTTATCCTTAGAAAGGCTAGAGAACTTTCCTACAGACCCTTGCACTGACATTAAAAGGATTAAAGTAACTGGAACCTAACTTGAGGGCTGGGAAAAATTGTGCAGTATGAACGTGAGCGGTTAATAGGTCCGTTATCCTTAGAAAGGCTAGAGAACTTTCCTACAGACCCTTGCACTGACATTAAAAGGATTAAAGTAACTGAACCTAACTTGAGGGCTGGGAAAATTGTGCAGTATGAACGTGAGCGGTTAATAGGTCCGTTATCCTAGAAAGGCTAGAGAACTTTCCTACAGACCCTTGCACTGACATTAAAAAGGATTAAAGTAACTGAACCTAACTTGAGGGCTGGGAAATTGCAGCAGTATGAACGTGAGCGGTTAATAGGTCCGTTATCCTTAGAAAGGCTAGAGAACTTTCCTACAGACCCTTGCACTGACATTAAAAGGATTAAAGTAACTGAACCTAACTTGAGGGCTGGGAAAAATTGTGCAGTATGAACGTGAGCGGTTAATAGGTCCGTTATCCTTAGAAAGGCTAGAGAACTTTCCTACAGACCCTTGCACTGACATTAAAAGGATTAAAGTAACTGAACCTAACTTGAGGGCTGGGAAAATTGTGCAGTATGAACGTGAGCGGTTAATAGGTCCGTTATCCTTAGAAAGGCTAGAGAACTTTCCTACAGACCCTTGCACTGACATTAAAAGGATTAAAGTAACTGAACCTAACTTGAGGGCTGGGAAAATTGTGCAGTATGAATGTGAGCGGTTAATAGGTCCGTTATCCTTAGAAAGGCTAGAGAACTTTCCTACAGACCCTGCACTGACATTAAAGGATTAAACTAACTGAACCTAACTTGATTAAAACGTGAGCGGTTAATAGGTCCGTTATCCTTAGAAACCTAGAGAACTTTGACCCTTGGGCTGACATTAAAAGGATTAAAGTAACTGAACCTAACTTGAGGGCTGGGAAAATTGTGCAGTATGAATGTGAGCGGTTAATAGGTCCGTTATCCTTAGAAAGGCTAGAGAACTTTCCTACAGACCCTTGCACTGACATTAAAAGGATTAAAGTAACTGAACCTAACTTGAGGGCTGGGAAAATTGTGCAGTATGAACGTGAGCGGTTAATAGGTCCGTTATCCTTAGAAAGGCTAGAGAACTTTCCTACAGACCCTGCACTGACATTAAAAGGATTAAAGTAACTGAACCTAACTTGAGGGCTGGGAAAATTGCGCAGTATGAACGTGAGCGGTTAATAGGTCCGTTATCCTTAGAAAGGCTAGAGAACTTTCCTACAGACCCTTGCACTGACATTAAAAAGGATTAAAGTAACTGAACCTAACTTGAGGGCTGGGAAAATTGTGCAGTATGAACGTGAGCGGTTAATAGGTCCGTTATCCCAGAAAGGCTAGAGAACTTTCCCACAGACCCTTGCACTGACATTAAAAGGATTAAAGTAACTGAACCTAACTTGAGGGCTGGGAAAATTGTGCAGTATGAACGTGAGCGGTTAATAGGTCCGTTATCCTTAGAAAGGCTAGAGAACTTTCCTACAGACCCTTGCACTGACATTAAAAAAAGGATTAAAGTAACTGAACCTAACTTGAGGGCTGGGAAATTGTGCAGTATGAACGTGGAGCGGTTAAAGGTCCGTTATCCTTAGAAAGGCTAGAGAACTTTCCTACAGACCCTTGCACTGACATTAAAAGGATTAAAGTAACTGAACCTAACTTGAGGGCTGGGAAAATTGTGCAGTATGAATGTGAGCGGTTAATAGGTCCGTTATCCTTAGAAAGGCTAGAGAACTTTCCTACAGACCCTTGCACTGACATTAAAAGGATTAAAGTAACTGAACCTAACTTGAGGGCTGGGAATAATTGCAGTATGAACGTGAGCGGTTAATGTGGTCCGTTATCCTTAGAAAGGCTAGAGAACTTTCCTACAGACCCTTGCACTGACATTAAAAGGATTAAAGTAACTGAACCTAACTTGAGGGCTGGGAATATTTGCAGTATGAACGTGAGCGGTTAATAGGTCCGTTATCCTTAGAAAGGCTAGAGAACTTTCCTACAGACCCTTGCACTGACATTAAAAGGATTAAAGTAACTGAACCTAACTTGAGGGCTGGGAAAATTGTGCAGTATGAACGTGAGCGGTTATAGGTCCGTTATCCTTAGAAAGGCTAGAGAACTTTCCACAGACCCTTGCACTGACATTAAAAGGATTAAAGTAACTGAACCTAACTTGAGGGCTGGGAAAATTGTGCAGTATGAACGTGAGCGGTTAATAGGTCCGTTATCCTTAGAAAGGCTAGAGAACTTTCCCACAGAACCCTTGCACTGACATTAAAAGGATTAAAGTAACTGAACCTAACTTGAGGGCTGGGAAATTGCGCAGTATGAACGTGAGCGGTTAATAGGTCCGTTATCCTTAGAAAGGCTAGAGAACTTTCCTACAGACCCTTGCACTGACATTAAAAGGATTAAAGTAACTGAACCTAACTTGAGGGCTGGGGAAAAATTGCGCAGTATGAACGTGAGCGGTTAATAGGTCCGTTATCCTTAGAAAGGCTAGAGAACTTTCCTGTTGCAGACCCTTGCACTGACATTAAAAGGATTAAAGTAACTGAACCCTAACTTGAGGGCTGGGAAAATTGCGCAGTATGAATAGGCAGAGCGGTTAATAGGTCCGTTATCCTTAGAAAGGCTAGAGAACTTTCCTACAGACCTTTGCACTGACATTAAAAGGATTAAAGTAACTGAACCTAACTTGAGGGCTGGGAATATTGTGCAGTATGAACGTGAGCGGTTAATAAAGGTCCGTTATCCTTAGAAAGGCTAGAGAACTTTCCACAGACCCTTGCACTGACATTAAAAGGATTAAAGTAACTGAACCTAACTTGAGGGCTGGGAAAATTGTGCAGTATGAATGTGAGCGGTTAATAGGTCCGTTATCCTTAGAAAGGCTAGAGAACTTTCCACAGACCCTAACTGCACTGATATTAAAAGGGTTAAAAATAACTGAACCTAACCCTTGAGGGACTAAAAGGGTAACTGGAAAATTGTGCAGTATGAACGTGAGCGGTTAATAGGTCCGTTATCCTTAGAAAGGCTAGAGAACTTTCCTACAGACCCTTGCACTGACATTAAAAGGATTAAAGTAACTGAACCTAACTTGAGGGCTGGGAAAATTGTGCAGTATGAATGTGAGCGGTTAATAGGTCCGTTATCCTTAGAAAGGCTAGAGAACTTTCCTACAGACCCTTGCACTGACATTAAAAGGATTAAAGTAACTGAACCTAACTTGAGGGCTGGGAAAATTGTGCAGTATGAATGTGAGCGGTTAATAGGTCCGTTATCCTTAGAAAGGCTAGAGAACTTTCCTACAGACCCCTTTGCACTGACATTAAAAAAGGATTAAAGTAACTGAACCTAACTTGAGGGCTGGGAAAATTGTGCAGTATGAATGTGAGCGGTTAATAGGTCCGTTATCCTTAGAAAGGCTAGAGAACTTTCCTACAGAACTGACTTGCTTGGGGGCTGGGGATTGTGCAGTATGAATGTGAGAGTTAATAGGTCCGTTATCCTTAGAAACCACAACCCTTGCACTGGGATTTAAACTGAACATTAAAAGCGGATTAAAGTAGAAACTAGAGAACCCACAACTTGCACTGACATTAAAGGATTGAAGGGAATATTGTGCAGTATGAACGTGAGTGGTTAATAGGTCCGTTATCCTTAGAAAGGCTAGAGAACTTTCCTACAGACCCTTGCACTGACATTAAAAGGATTAAAGTAACTGAACCTAACTTGAGGGCTGGGAAAATTGTGCAGTATGAACGTGAGCGGTTAATAGGTCCGTTATCCTTAGAAAGGCTAGAGAACTTTCCTACAGACCCTTGCACTGACATTAAAAAGGATTAAAGTAACTGAACCTAACTTGAGGGCTGGGAAAATTGTGCAGTATGAATGTGAGCGGTTAATAGGTCCGTTATCCTTAGAAAGGCTAGAGAACTTTCCTACAGACCCTTGCACTGACATTAAAAGGATTAAAGTAACTGAACCTAACTTTGAGGGCTGGGAAAATTGTGCAGTATGAACGTGAGCGGTTAATAGGTCCGTTATCCTTAGAAAGGCTAGAGAACTTTCCACAGACCCTTGCACTGACATTAAAAGGATTAAAGTAACTGAACCTAACTTGAGGGCTGGGAAATTGTGCAGTATGAACGTGAGCGGTTAATAGGTCCGTTATTAGAAAGGCTAGAGAACTTACAGACCCTGCACTGACATTAAAAGGATTAAAGTAACTGAACCTAACTTGAGGGCTGGGAAAATTGTGCAGTATGAACGTGAGCGGTTAATAGGTCCGTTATCCTTAGAAAGGCTAGAGAACTTTCCTACAGACCCTTGCACTGACATTGAAAAGGATTAAAGTAACTGAACCTAACTTGAGGGCTGGTAACTGAAATTGTGCAGTATGAACGTGAGCGGTTAATAGGTCCGTTATCCTTAGAAAGGCTAGAGAACTTTCCTACAGACCCTTGCACTGACATTAAAAAGGATTAAAGTAACTGAACCTAACTTGAGGGCTGGGAAAATTGCGCAGTATGAATGTGAGAGCGGTTAATAGGTCCGTTACAGAAAGGCTAGAGAACTTTCCTACAGACCCTTGCACTGACATTAAAAGGATTAAAGTAACTGAACCTAACTTGAGGGCTGGGGAAAATTGTGCAGTATGAACGTGAGCGGTTAATAGGTCCGTTATCCTTAGAAAGGCTAGAGAACTTTCCTACAGACCCTTGCACTGACATTAAAATGATTAAAGTAACTGAACCTAACTTGAGGGCTGGGAAAATTGTGCAGTATGAATGTGAGCGGTTAATAGGTCCGTTATCCTTAGAAAGGCTAGAGAACTTTCCTACAGACCCTTGCACTGACATTAAAAGGATTAAAGTAACTGAACCTAACTTGAGGGCTGGGAAATTGTGCAGTATGAACGTGAGCAGTTAAGGGTTATCCTTAGAAAGGCTAAGAACTTTCCTACAGACCCTTGCACTGACATTAAAAGGATTAAAGAACTGAACCTAACTTGAGGGCTGGGAATTGCGCAGTATGAACGTGAGCGGTTAATAGGTCCGTTATCCTTAGAAAGGCTAGAGAACTTTCCTACAGACCCCTTGCACTGACATTAAAAGGATTAAAGTAACTGAACCTAACTTGAGGGCTGGGAAAATTGCGCAGTATGAACGTGAGCGGTTAATGGGTCCGTTATCCTTAGAAAGGCTAGAGAACTTTCCTACAGACCCTTGCACTGGACATTAAAAGGATTAAAAGTAACTGAACCCAACTTGAGGGCTGGGAAAATTGCGCAGTATGAACGTGAGCGGTTAATAGGTCCGTTATCCTTAGAAAGGCTAGAGAACTTTCCTACAGACCCTTGCACTGACATTAAAAAGGATTAAAAGTAACTGAACCTACAACTTGAGGGCTGGGAAAATTGTGCAGTATGAACGTGAGCGGTTAATGGGTCCGTTATCCTTAGAAAGGCTAGAGAACTTTCCTACAGACCCTTGCACTGACATTAAAAGGATTAAAAGTAACTGAACCTAACTTGAGGGCTGGGAAAATTGCAGTATGAACGTGAGCAGTTAATAGGTCCGTTATCCTTAGAAAGGCTAGAGAACTTTCCTACAGACCCTTGCACTGACATTAAAAAGGATTAAAGTAACTGAACCTAACTTGAGGGGGCTGGGAAAATTGTGCAGTATGAACGTGAGCGGTTAATAGGTCCGTTATCCTTAGAAAGGCTAGAGAACTTTCCTACAGACCCTTGCACTGACATTAAAAGGATTAAAGTAACTGAACCCTAACTTGAGGGCTGGGAAAATTGCGCAGTATGAACGTGAGCGGTTAATAGGTCCGTTATCCTTAGAAAGGCTAGAGAACTTTCCTACAGACCCTTGCACTGACATTAAAAGGATTAAAGTAACTGAACCTAACTTGAGGGCTGGGAAAATTGCGCAGTATGAACGTGAGGCGGTTAATAGGTCCGTTATCCTTAGAAAGGCTAGAGAACTTTCCTACAGACCCTTGCACTGACATTAAAAGGATTAAAGTAACTGAACCTAACTTGAGGGCTGGGAAAATTGCGCAGTATGAATGTGAGCGGTTAATAGGTCCGTTATCCTTAGAAAGGCTAGAGAACTTTCCTACAGACCCTTGCACTGACATTAAAAGGATTAAAGTAACTGAACCTAACTTGAGGGCTGGGAAAATTGCGCAGTATGAACGTGAGCGGTTAATAGGTCCGTTATCCTTAGAAAGGCTAGAGAACTTTCCTACAGACCCTTGCACTGACATTAAAAGGATTAAAGTAACTGAACCTAACTTGGCTGGGAAAATTGTGCAGTATGAACGTGAGCGGTTAATAGGTCCGTTATCCTTAGAAAGGCTAGAGAACTTTCCTACAGACCCTTGCACTGACATTAAAAAGATTAAAAGTAACTGAACCTAACTTGAGGGCTGGGAAGATTCCCAGTATGAATGTGAGCGGTTAATGAGGTCCGTTATCCTTAGAAAGGCTAGAGAACTTTCCTACAGACCCTTGCACTGACATTAAAAGGATTAAAGTAACTGAACCTAACTTGAGGGCTGGGAAAATTGCGCAGTATGAATGTGAGCGGTTAATAGGTCCGTTATCCTTAGAAAGGCGACATTGTGCTGAGAGAACTATGAACCTAACTTCCTACAGACCCTTGCACTGACATTAAAATTTTGGATTAAAGTAACTGAACCTAACTTGAGGGCTGGGAAAATTGTGCAGTATGAACGTGAAAGCAGTTAATTAGGTCCGTTATCCTTAGAAAGGCTAGAGAACTTTCCTACAGACCCTTGCACTGACATTAAAAGGATTAAAAGTAACTGAACCCTAACTTGAGGGCTGGGAATATTGTGCAGTATGAACGTGAGCGGTTAATAGGTCCGTTATCCTTAGAAAGGCTAGAGAACTTTCCTACAGACCCTTGCACTGACATTAAAAGGATTAAAAGTAACTGAACCTAACTTGAGGGCTGGGAAAATTGCGCAGTATGAACGTGAGCGGTTAATAGGTCCGTTATCCTTAGAAAGTCTAGAGAACTTTCCTACAGACCCTTGCACTGACATTAAAAGGATTAAAGTAACTGAACCTAACTTGAGGGCTGGGAAAATTGTGCATGTATGAACGTGAGCAGTTAATAGGTCGATCCTTAGAGCTAGAGAACTTTCCTACAGACCCTTACCTGGTCCTTGAGGGCTTATGCAGTATGAACAGAGCAGAAAGGCTAGAGAACTTTCCTACAGACCCTTGCACTGACATTAAAAAGGATTAAAGTAACTGAACCTAACTTGAGGGCTGGGAAAATTGCAGCGAACGTGAGCGGTTAATAGGTCCGTTATCCTTAGAAAGGCTAGAGAACTTTCCTACAGACCCTTGCACTGACATTAAAAGGATTAAAGTAACTGAACCTAACTTGAGGGCTGGGAAAATTGCGCAGTATGAACGTGAGCGGTTAATAGGTCCGTTATCCTTAGAAAGGCTAGAGAACTTTCCTACAGACCCTTGCACTGACATTAAAAGGATTAAAGTAACTGAACCTAACTTGAGGGCTGGGAAAATTGCGCAGTATGAACGTGAGCGGTTAATAGGTCCGTTATCCTTAGAAAGGCTAGAGAACTTTCCTACAGACCCTTGCACTGACATTAAAAGGATTAAAGTAACTGAACCCTTGAGGGCTGGGAAAATTGTGCAGTATGAACGTGAGCGGTTAATAGGTCCGTTATCCTTAGAAAGGCTAGAGAACTTTCCTACAGACCCTTGCACTGACATTAAAAAGGATTAAAGTAACTGAACCTAACTTGAGGGCTGGGAAAATTGTGCAGTATGAACGTGAGCGGTTAATAGGTCCGTTATCCTTAGAAAGGCTAGAGAACTTTCCTACAGACCCTTGCACTGACATTAAAAGGATTAAAGTAACTGAACCTAACTTGAGGGCTGGGAAATTGTGCAGTATGAACGTGAGCGGTTAATAGGTCCGTTATCCTTAGAAAGGCTAGAGAACTTTCCTACAGACCCTTGCACTGACATTAAAAGGATTAAAGTAACTGAACCTAACTTGAGGGCTGGGAAAATTGTGCAGTATGAACGTGAGCAGGTTAATAGGTCCGTTATCCTTAGAAAGGCTAGAGAACTTTCCTACAGACCCTTGCACTGACATTAAAAAGGATTAAAGTAAACTGAACCCTAACTTGAGGGCTGGGAAAATTGTGCAGTATGAACGTGAGCGGTTAATAGGTCCGCGTTATCCTTAGAAAGGCTAGAGAACTTTCCACAGACCCTTGCACTGACATTAAAAGGATTAAAGTAACTGAACCCTAACTTGAGGGCTGGGAAAAATTGTGCAGTATGAATGTGAGTGGTTAATAGGTCCGTTATCCTTAGAAAGGCTAGAGAACTTTCCTACAGACCCTTGCACTGACATTAAAAAAGGATTAAAAGTGAACCCTGAACCTAACTTGAGGGCTGGGAAAAATTGCAGTATGAATGTGAGCGGTTAATAGGTCCGTTATCCTTAGAAAGGCTAGAGAACTTTCCTACAGACCCTTGCACTGACATTAAAAGGATTAAAGTAACTGAACCTAACTTGAGGGCTGGGAATATTGTGCAGTATGAATGTGAGCGGTTAATAGGTCCGTTATCCTTAGAAAGGCTAGAGAACTTTCCTACAGACCCTTGCACTGACATTAAAAAGGATTAAAGTAACTGAACCTAACTTGAGGGCTGGGAAAATTGTGCAGTATGAACGTGAGCGGTTAATAGGTCCGTTATCCTTAGAAAGGCTAGAGAACTTTCCTACAGACCCTTGCACTGACATTAAAAGGATTAAAGTAACTGAACCCAACTTGAGGGCTGGGAAAATTGTGCAGTATGAACGTGAGCGGTTAATAGGTCCGTTATCCTTAGAAAGGCTTAGAGAACTTTCCTACAGACCCTTGCACTGACATTAAAGGATTAAAGTAACTGAACCTAACTTGAGGGCTGAAAATTGCAGTATGAACGTGAGCGGTTAATAGGTCCGTTATCCTTAGAAAAGGCTAGAGAACTTTCCTACAGACCCTTGCACTGACATTAAAAAGGATTAAAGTAACTGAACCTAACTTGAGGGCTGGGAAAATTGCGCAGTATGAACGTGAGCGGTTAATAGGTCCGTTATCCTTAGAAAGGCTAGAGAACTTTCCTACAGACCCTTGCACTGACATTAAAAGGATTAAAGTAACTGAACCTAACTTGAGGGCTGGGAATATTGTGCAGTATGAACGTGAGCGGTTAATAGGTCCGTTATCCTTAGAAAGGCTAGAGAACTTTCCTACAGACCCTTGCACTGACATTAAAAGGATTAAAGTAACTGAACCTAACTTGAGGGCTGGGAATATTGTGCAGTATGAACGTGAGCGGTTAATAGGTCCGTTATCCTTAGAAAGGCGAGAGAACTTTCCTACAGATCCTTGCACTGACATTAAAAGGATTAAAGTAACTGAACCTAACTTGAGGGCTGGGAAAAATTGCGCAGTATGAATGTGAGCGGTTAATAGGTCCGTTATCCTTAGAAAGGCTAGAGAACTTTCCTACAGACCCTTGCACTGACATTAAAAAGGATTAAAGTAACTGAACCTAACTTGAGGGCTGGGAAAATTGCGCAGTATGAACGTGAGCGGTTAATAGGTCCGTTATCCTTAGAAAGGCTAGAGAACTTTCCTACAGACCCTTGCACTGACATTAAAAGGATTAAAGTAACTGAACCTAACTTGAGGGCTGGGAAAATTGCGCAGTATGAACGTGAGCAGTTAATAGGTCCGTTATCCTTAGAAAGGCTAGAGAACTTTCCTACAGACCCTTGCACTGACATTAAAAGGATTAAAGTAACTGAACCTAACTTGAGGGCTGGGAATATTGTGCAGTATGAACGTGAGCGGTTAATAGGTCCGTTATCCTTAGAAAGGCTAGAGAACTTTCCTACAGACCCTGCACTGACATTAAAAGGATTAAAGTAACTGAACCTTGAGGGCTGGGAAAATTGTGCAGTATGATATGAACGTGAGCGGTTAATAGGTCCGTTATCCTTAGAAAGGCTAGAGAACTTTCCTACAGACCCTTGCACTGACATTAAAAGGATTAAAGTAACTGAACCTAACTTGAGGGCTGGGGAAAATTGCGCAGTATGAACGTGAGCGGTTAATAGGTCCGTTATCCTTAGAAAGGCTAGAGAACTTTCCTACAGACCCTTGCACTGACATTAAAAGGATTAAAGTAACTGAACCTAACTTGAGGGCTGGGAAAATTGTGCAGTATGAACGTGAGCGGTTAATAGGTCCGTTATCCTTAGAAAGGCTAGAGAACTTTCCTACAGACCCTTGCACTGACATTAAAAGGATTAAAGTAACTGAACCTAACTTGGGGGCTGGGAAAATTGTGCAGTATGAACGTGAGCGGTTAATAGGTCCGTTATCCTTAGAAAGGCTAGAGAACTTTCCTACAGACCCTTGCACTGACATTAAAAGGATTAAAGTAACTGAACCTAACTTGAGGCTGGGAAAATTGTGCAGTATGAACGTGAGCGGTTAATAGGTCCGTTATCCTTAGAAAGGCTAGAGAACTTTCCTACAGACCCTTGCACTGACATTAAAAGGATTAAAGTAACTGAACCTAACTTGAGGGCTGGGAAAATTGCGCAGTATGAACGTGAGCGGTTAATAGGTCCGTTATCCTAGAAATGCTAGAGTCCTTTCCTTAGAAAGGCTAGAGAAACCCTTGCACTGACATTAAAAGGATTAAAAGTAACTGAACCTAACTTGAGGGCTGGGAAAAATTGCGCAGTATGAACGTGAGCAGTTAATAGGTCCGTTATCCTTAGAAAGGCTAGAGAACTTTCCTACAGACCCTTGCACTGACATTAAAAGGATTAAAGTAACTGAACCCTAACTTGAGGGCTGGGAAAATTGTGCAGTATGAACGTGAGCGGTTAATAGGTCCGTTATCCTTAGAAAGGCTAGAGAACTTTCCTACAGACCCTTGCACTGACATTAAAAGGATTAAAGTAACTGAACCTAACTTGAGGGCTGGGAAAATTGTGCAGTATGAACGTGAGCAGTTAATAGGTCCGTTATCCTTAGAAAGGCTAGAGAACTTTCCTACAGACCCTTGCACTGACATTAAAAGGATTAAAGTAACTGAACCTAACTTGAGGGCTGGGAAAATTGTGCAGTATGAATGTGAGCGGTTAATAGGTCCGTTATCCTTAGAAAGGCTAGAGAACTTTCCTACAGACCCTTGCACTGACATTAAAAGGATTAAAGTAACTGAACCTAACTTGAGGGCTGGGAAAATTGTGCAGTATGAACGTGAGCGGTTAATAGGTCCGTTATCCTTAGAAAGGCTAGAGAACTTTCCTACAGACCCTTGCACTGACATTAAAAAGGATTAAAGTAACTGAACCTAACTTGAGGGCTGGGAATATTGCAGTATGAACGTGAGCGGTTAATAGGTCCGTTATCCTTAGAAAGGCTAGAGAACTTTCCTACAGACCCTTGCACTGACATTAAAAGGATTAAAGTACTGATTTATTAAAAAGGATTGAACCTAACTTGAGGGGCTGGGAAAATTGCGCAGTATGAACGTGAGCAGTTAATAGGTCCGTTATCCTTAGAAAGGCTAGAGAACTTTCCTACAGACCCTTGCACTGACATTAAAAGGATTAAAATAACTGAACCTAACTTGAGGGCTGGGAAAATTAACGAGGGCTGGGAAAATTGCAGTATGAACGTGAGCGGTTAATAGGTCCGTTATCCTTAGAAAGGCTAGAGAACTTTCCTACAGACCCTTGCACTGACATTAAAAAGGATTAAAGTAACTGAACCTAACTTGAGGGCTGGGAAAATTGTGCAGTATGAACGTGAGCGGTTAATAGGTCCGTTATCCTTAGAAAGGCTAGAGAACTTTCCTACAGACCCTTGCACTGACATTAAAAAGGATTAAAGTAACTGAACCTAACTTGAGGCTGGGAAAATTGCAGTATGAACGTGAGCGGTTAATAGGTCCGTTATCCTTAGAAAGGCTGAAGAACTTTCCTACAGACCCTTGCACTGACATTAAAAGGATTAAAGTAACTGAACCTAACTTGAGGGCTGGGAAAATTGCGAAATTTCCTACAGACCCTTGTATGAACTTGGGTGGGAGCGGTTGAAGGTCCGTTATCCTTAGAAAGGCTAGAGAACTTTCCTACAGACCCTTGCACTGACATTAAAAGGATTAAAGTAACTGAACCTAACTTGAGGGCTGGGAAAATTGCGCAGTATGAACGTGAGCGGTTAATAGGTCCGTTATCCTTAGAAAGGCTAGAGAACTTTCCTACAGACCCTTGCACTGACATTAAAAGGATTAAAGTAACTGAACCTAACTTGAGGGCTGGGAATATTGTGCAGTATGAATGTGAGCGGTTAATAGGTCCGTTATCCTTAGAAAGGCTAGAGAACTTTCCTACAGACCCTTGCACTGACATTAAAAGGATTAAAGTAACTGAACCTAACTTGAGGGCTGGAAAATTGCGCAGTATGAACGTGAGCAGTTAATAGGTCCGTTATCCTTAGAAAGGCTAGAGAACTTTCCTACAGACCCTTGCACTGACATTAAAAGGATTAAAGTAACTGAACCTAACTTGAGGGCTGGGAAAATTGTGCAGTATGAAGTATGAACGTGAGCGGTTAATAAAAGGTCCGTTATCCTTGAAGAAAGGTCCGTTAGAGAACTTTCCTACAGACCCTTGCACTGACATTAAAAGGATTAAAGTAACTGAACCCTAACTTGAGGGCTGGGAAAATTGTGCAGTATGAACGTGAGCAGTTAATAGGTCCGTTATCCTTAGAAAGGCTAGAGAACTTTCCTACAGACCCTTGCACTGACATTAAAAGGATTAAAGTAACTGAACCTAACTTGAGGGCTGGGAAAAATTGTGCAGTATGAACGTGAGCGGTTAATAGGTCCGTTATCCTTAGAAAGGCTAGAGAACTTTCCTACAGACCCTTGCACTGACATTAAAAGGATTAAAGTAACTGAACCTAACTTGAGGGCTGGGGAAAATTTGCAGTATGAACGTGAGCAGTTAATAGGTCCGTTATCCTTAGAAAGGCTAGAGAACTTTCCTACAGACCCTTGCACTGACATTAAAAGGATTAAAAGTAACTGAACCTAACTTGAGGGCTGGGAAAATTGTGCAGTATGAACGTGAGCGGTTAATGGGTCCGTTATCCTTAGAAAGGCTAGAGAACTTTCCTACAGACCCTTGCACTGACATTAAAAGGATTAAAGTAACTGAACCTAACGAGGGCTGGAAAATTGTGCAGTATGAACGTGAGCAGTTAATAGGTCCGTTATCCTTAGAAAGGCTAGAGAACTTTCCTACAGACCCTTGCACTGACATTAAAAGGATTAAGTAACTGAACCTAGCGAGGGCTGGGAAAATTATGCAGTATGAACGTGAGGCGGTTAATGGGTCCGTTATCCTTAGAAGGCTAGAGAACTTTCCTACAGACCCTTGCACTGACATTAAAAGGATTAAAGTAACTGAACCCTAACTTGAGGGCTGGGAATATTGTGCAGTATGAACGTGAGCAGTTAATAGGTCCGTTATCCTTAGAAAGGCTAGAGAACTTTCCTACAGACCCTTGCACTGACATTAAAAGGATTAAAGTAACTGAACCTAACTTGAGGGCTGGGAAAAATTGTGCAGTATGAACGTGAGCGGTTAATAGGTCCGTTATCCTTAGAAAGGCTAGAAGAACTTTACAGACCCTTGCACTGACATTAAAAGGATTAAAGTAACTGAACCTAACTTGAGGCTGGGAAAATTCGCAGTATGAACGTGAGCGGTTAATAGGTCCGTTATCCTTAGAAAGGCTAGAGAACTTTCCTACAGACCCTTGCACTGACATTAAAAGGATTAAAGTAACTGAACCTAACTTGAGGGCTGGGAAAATTGTGCAGTATGAACGTGAGCAGTTAATAGGTCCGTTATCCTTAGAAAGGCTAGAGAACTTTCCTACAGACCCTTGCACTGACATTAAAAGGATTAAAGTAACTGAACCTAACTTGAGGGCTGGGAAAATTGCGCAGTATGAACGTGAGCGGTTAATAGGTCCGTTATCCTTAGAAAGGCTAGAGAACTTTCCTACAGACCCTTGCACTGACATTAAAAGGATTAAAGTAACTGAACCTAACTTGAGGGCTGGGAAAATTGTGCAGTATGAACGTGAGCGGTTAATAGGTCCGTTATCCTTAGAAAGGCTAGAGAACTTTCCTACAGACCCTTGCACTGACATTAAAAGGATTAAAGTAACTGAACCTAACTTGAGGGCTGGGAAAATTGTGCAGTATGAACGTGAGGCAGTTAATAGGTCCGTTATCCTTAGAAAGGCTAGAGAACTTTCCTACAGACCCTTGCACTGACATTAAAAGGATTAACTGAACCTAACTTGGGGCTGGGATTGTGCAGTATGAACGTGAGCAGTTAATAGGTCCGTTATCCTTAGAAAGGCTAGAACTCCTACAGACCCTTGCACTGACATTAAAATGATTAAAGTAACTGAACCTAGCAGGGAAATGGGTCCGTTATTGCTAGAGAACTTTCCTACAGACCTTGCACTGACATTAAAAGGATTAAAGTAATGAATGGTGCGCAGTATGAAGCGGTTAATAGGTCCGTTATCCTTAGAAAGGCTAGGAGAACTTTCCTACAGACCCTTGCACTGACATTAAAAAGATTAAAGTAACTGAACCTAACTTGAGGGCTGGGAATATTGTGCAGTATGAACGTGAGCAGTTAATGGGTCCGTTATCCTTAGAAAGGCTAGAGAACTTTCCTACAGACCCTTGCACTGACATTAAAAGGATTAAAGTAACTGAACCTAACTTGAGGGCTGGGAAAAATTGCAGTATGAATGTGAGCAGTTAATAGGTCCGTTATCCTTAGAAAGGCTAGAGAACTTTCCTACAGACCCTTGCAGGGGGCTGACATTAAAATAGGTCCGTTATCCTTAAAGTAACTGAACCTAAAACTTGTAACTGGGCTGAGGCTGGAATATTGTGCAGTATGAATGTGAGCAGTTAATAGGTCCGTTATCCTTAGAAAGGCTAGAGAACTTTCCTACAGACCCTTGCACTGACATTAAAAGGATTAAAGTAACTGAACCTAACTTGAGGGCTGGGAAAATTGCGCAGTATGAATGTGAGCAGTTAATAGGTCCGTTATCCTTAGAAAGGCTAGAGAACTTTCCTACAGACCCTTGCACTGACATTAAAAAGGATTAAAGTAACTGAACCTAACTTGAGGGCTGGGAAAATTGTGCAGTATGAACGTGAGCAGTTAATAGGTCCGTTATCCTTAGAAAGGCTAGAGAACTTTCCTACAGACCCTTGCACTGATATTAAAAGGATTAAAGTAACTGAACCTAACTTGAGGGGCTGGGAATATTGTGCAGTATGAACGTGAGCAGTTAATAGGTCCGTTATCCTTAGAAAGGCTAGAGAACTTTCCTACAGACCCTTGCACTGATATTAAAAAGGATTAAAGTAACTGAACCTAACTTGAGGGCTGGGAATATTTGTGCAGTATGAACGTGAGCGGTTAATAGGTCCGTTATCCTTAGAAAGGCTAGAGAACTTTCCTACAGACCCTTGCACTGACATTAAAAGGATTAAAGTAACTGAACCTAACTTGAGGGCTGGGAATATTGTGCAGTATGAACGTGAGCGGTTAATAGGTCCGTTATCCTTAGAAAGGCTAGAGAACTTTCCTACAGACCCTTGCACATTAAAACATTAAATGGATTAAAGCTAACTGAACGGCCGGCAGTTAAACCTAACTTGAGGGCTGGGAAAATTGTGCAGTATGAACGTGAGCGGTTAATGAAGGTCCGTTATCCTTAGAAAGGCTAGAGAACTTTCCTACAGACCCTTGCACTGACATTAAAAAGGATTAAAGTAACTGAACCTAACTTGAGGGCTGGGAAAATTGCGCAGTATGAATGTGAGCGGTTAATAGGTCCGTTATCCTTAGAAAGGCTAGAAGAACTTTCCTACTACAGACCCTTGCACTGACATTAAAAGGATTAAAGTAACTGAACCTAACTTGAGGGGCTGGGAATATTGTGCAGTATGAACGTGAGCAGTTAATAGGTCCGTTATCCTTAGAAAGCTAGAGAACTTTCCTACAGACCCTTGCACTGACATTAAAAGGATTAAAGTAACTGAACCTAACTTGAGGGCTGGGAAAATTGCGCAGTATGAATGTGAGCAGTTAATAGGTCCGTTATCCTTAGAAAGGCTAGAGAACTTTCCTACAGACCCTTGCACTGACATTAAAAGGATTAAAGTAACTGAACCCTAACTTGAGGGCTGGGAAATATTGTGCAGTATGAATGTGAGCAGTTAATAGGTCCGTTATCCTTAGGGGCTGGGAAAGGCTAGAGAACTTTCCTACAGACCCTTGCACTGACATTAAAAGGATTAAAAGTAACTGAACCTAACTTGAGGGCTGGGAAAATTGCGCAGTATGAATGTGAGCGGTTAATAGGTCCGTTATCCTTAGAAAGGCTAGAGAACTTTCCTACAGACCCTTGCACTGACATTAAAAGGATTAAAGTAACTGAACCTAACTTGAGGGCTGGGAAAAATGTGCAGTATGAACGTGAGCAGTTAATAGGTCCGTTATCCTTAGAAAGGCTAGAGAACTTTCCTACAGACCCTTGCACTGACATTAAAAAGTTAAAGTAACTGAACCTAACTTGAGGGCTGGGAAAATTGTGCAGTATGAACGTGAGCGGTTAATAGGGTCGTTATCCTTAGAAAGGCTAGAGAACTTTCCTACAGACCCTTGCACTGACATTAAAAAGGATTAAAGTAACTGAACCTAACTTGAGGGCTGGGAAAATTGTAACTTGAGGGCAGAATATGAACGTGAGCAGTTAATAGGTCCGTTATCCTTAGAAAGGCTAGAACTTTCCTACAGACCCTTGCACTGACATTAAAAAAAGGATTAAAGTAACTGAACCTAACTTGAGGGCTGGGAAATTGTGTGCAGTATGAATGTGAGCAGTTAATAGGTCCGTTATCCTTAGAAAGGCTAGAGAACTTTCCTACAGACCCTTGCACTGACATTAAAAGGATTAAAGTAACTGAACCTAACTTGAGGGCTGGGAAAATTGTGCAGTATGAACGTGAGCAGTTAATAGGTCCGTTATCCTTAGAAAGGCTAGAAGAACTTTCCTACAGACCCTTGCACTGACATTAAAAGGATTAAAGTAACTGAACCTAACTTGAGGGCTGGGAAAATTGTGCAGTATGAACGTGAGCAGTTAATAGGTCCGTTATCCTTAGAAAGGCTAGAGAACTTTCCTACAGACCCTTGCACTGACATTAAAAGGATTAAAGTAACTGAACCTAACTTGAGGGCTGGGAAAATTGTGCAGTATGAATGTGAGCGGTTAATGGGTCCGTTATCCTTAGAAAGGCTAGAGAACTTTCCTACAGACCCTTGCACTGACATTAAAAGGAAAATTAAAGTATAACTGAATTATCCTAAGGCTAGAGGGACCCTGGGGAAAACTGAACCTAACTTGAGGGCTGGGAAAATGTGCAGTATGAACGTGAGCGGTTAATAGGTCCGTTATCCTTAGAAAGGCTAGAGAACTTTCCTACAGACCCTTGCACTGACATTAAAAGGATTAAAGTAACTGAACCTAACTTGAGGGCTGGGAAAATTGCAGTATGAACGTGAGCGCAGTTAATAGGTCCGTTATCCTTAGAAAAGGCTAGAGAACTTTCCTACAGACCCTTGCACTGACATTAAAAGGATTAAAAGTAACTGAACCTAACGAGGGCTGGGAAAATTGCGCAGTATGAACGTGAGCAGTTAATAGGTCCGTTATCCTTAGAAAAGAAGCTACAGAGAACTTTCCTACAGACCCTTGAACTCCACTGACTGAATTAAAAAGGATTAAAGTAACTGAACCTAACTTGAGGGCTGGGAAAAATTGTGCAGTATGAACGTGTGAGCAGTTAATAGGTCCGTTATCCTTAGAAAGGCTAGAGAACTTTCCTACAGACCCTTGCACTGACATTAAAAGGATTAAAGTAACTGAACCTAACTTGGGCTGGGAAAATTGCGCAGTATGAACGTGAGCGGTTAATAGGTCCGTTATCCTTAGAAAGGCTAGAGAACTTTCCTACAGACCCTTGCACTGACATTAAAAGGATTAAAGTAACTGAACCTAACTTGAGGGCTGGGAAAATTGCGCAGTATGAACGTGAGCGGTTAATAGGTCCGTTATCCTTAGAAAGGCTAGAGAACTTTCCTACAGACCCTTGCACTGACATTAAAAGGATTAAAGTAACTGAACCCTTGAGGGCTGGGAAAATTGTGCAGTATGAACGTGAGCAGTTAATAGGTCCGTTATCCTTAGAAAGGCTAGAGAACTTTCCTACAGACCCTTGCACTGACATTAAAAGGATTAAAGTAACTGAACCTAACTTGAGGGCTGGGAAAATTGACCCTTGCAGTATGAATGTGAGCGGTTAATAGGTCCGTTATCCTTAGAAAGGCTAGAGAACTTTCCTACAGACCCTTGCACTGACATTAAAAAGGATTAAAGTAACTGAACCTAAGCAGGGCTGGGAAAATTGTGCAGTATGAACGTGAGCGGATTAATAGGTCCGTTATCCTTAGAAAGGCTAGAGACTTTTTCCTACAGACCCTTGCACTGACATTAAAAGGATTAAAGTAACTGAACCTAACTTGAGGGCTGGGAAAATTGCGCAGTATGAACGTGAGCGGTTAATGGGTCCGTTATCCTTAGAAAGGCTAGAGAACTTTCCTACAGACCCTTGCACTGACATTAAAAGGATTAAAGTAACTGAACCTAACTTGAGGGGCTGGGAATATTGTGCAGTATGAACGTGAGCAGTTAATAGGTCCATTATCCTTAGAAAGGCTAGAGAACTTTCCTACAGACCCTTGCACTGACATTAAAAGGATTAAAGTAACTGAACCTAACTTGAGGGCTGGGAAAATTGTGCAGTATGAACGTGAGCAGTTAATAGGTCCGTTATCCTTAGAAAGGCTAGAGAACTTTCCTACAGACCCTTGCACTGACATTAAAGGATTAAAGTAACTGAACCTAACTTGGGCTGGGAAAATTGTGCAGTATGAACATGAGCAGTTAATAGGTCGTTATCCTTAGAAAGGCTAGAGAACTTTCCTACAGACCCTTGCACTGACATTAAAAGGATTAAAGTAACTGAACCTAACTTGAGGGCTGGGAAAATTGCGCAGTATGAACGTGAGCAGTTAATGGGTCCGTTATCCTTAGAAAGGCTAGAGAACTTTCCTACAGACCCTTGCACTGACATTAAAAGGATTAAAGTAACTGAACCTAACTTGAGGGCTAGCAGTATGAATTGTATGGGTCCAGTATGAAACGTGAGCAGTTAATTAAAAAGGTAAAGTTATCCTTACGGAGCGGTTAATAGGTCCGTTATCCTTAGAAAGGCTAGAACTTGCACTGACATTAAAAGGAGTAACTGAACTTTCCTACAGACGTTATCCTTGCACTGCGCTGACATTAAAAGGATTAAAGTAACTGAACCTAACTTGAGGGCTGGGAAAATTGTGCAGTATGAACGTGAGCAGTTAATAGGTCCGTTATCCTTAGAAAGGCTAGAGAACTTTCCTACAGACCCTTGCACTGACATTAAAAGGATTAAAGTAACTGACCCTAACGAGGGCTGGGAATATTAGTATGAACGTGAGCAGTTAATAGGTCCGTTATCCTAGAAAGGCTAGGAGAACTTTCCTACAGACCCTTGCACTGACATTAAAAAGGATTAAAGTAACTGAACCTAACTTGAGGGCTGGGAAAATTGCGCAGTATGAACGTGAGCGGTTAATAGGTCCGTTATCCTTAGAAAGGCTAGAGAACTTTCCTACAGACCCTTGCACTGACATTAAAAGGATTAAAGTAACTGAACCTAACTTGAGGGCTGGGAATATTGTGCAGTATGAACGTGAGCGGTTAATAGGTCCGTTATCCTTAAAGGCTAGAGAACTCCTACAGAACACTGACGGGGTAACTGAACCTAACTTGAGGGCTGGAAAAATTGTGCAGTATGAACGTGAGCGGTTAATAGGTCCGTTATCCTTAGAAAGGCTAGGAGAACTTTCCTACAGACCCTTGCACTGACATTAAAAGGATTAAAGTAACTGAACCCTAACTTGAGGGCTGGGGAAAGCATTGTGCAGGTCCGTTATGAACTACAGTCCCACAGAGCGGTTAATAGGTCCGTTATCCTTAGAAAAGGCTAGAGAACTTTCCTACAGACCCTTGCACTGACATTAAAAGGATTAAAAGTAACTGAACCTAACTTGGGCTGGGAAAATTGCGCAGTATGAACGTGAGCAGTTAATGGGTCCGTTATCCTTAGAAAGGCTAGAGAACTTTCCTACAGACCCTTGCACTGACATTAAAAGGATTAAAGTAACTGAACCTAACTTGAGGGCTGGGAAAAATTATTACAGTATGAATGTGAGCGGTTAATAGGTCCGTTATCCTTAGAAAGGCTAGAGAACTTTCCTACAGACCCTTGCACTGACATTAAAAGGATTAAAGTAACTGAACCTAACTTGAGGGCTGGGAATATTGTGCAGTATGAACGTGAGCGGTTAATAGGTCCGTTATCCTTAGAAAGGCTAAAGTAAGAACTTTCCTACAGACCCTTGCGCACTGACATTAAAAAAGGATTAAAATAACTGAACCTACTGACATTAAAGGCTGGGACTGAAATTGTGCAGTATGAACGTGAGCGGTTAATAGGTCCGTTATCCTTAGAAAGGCTAGAGAACTTTCCTACAGACCCTTGCACTGACATTAAAGGATTAAAGTAACTGAACCTAACTTGAGGGCTGGGAAAATTGTGCAGTATGAACGTGAGCAGTTAATAGGTCCGTTATCCTTAGAAAGGCTAGAGAACTTTCCTACAGACCCTTGCACTGACATTAAAAAGGATTAAAGTAACTGAACCTAACTTGAGGGCTGGGAAAATTATTGCAGTATGAACGTGAGCGGTTAATAGGTCCGTTATCCTTAGAAAGGCTAGAGAACTCCTACAGACCCTTGCACTGACATTAAAAGGATTAAAGTAACTGAACCTAACTTGAGGGCTGGGAAAATTGTGCAGTATGAACGTGAGCGTGGTTAATAGGTCCGTTATCCTTAGAAGTCTAGAGAACTTTCCTACAGACCCTTGCACTGACATTAAAAGATTAAAGTAACTGAACCTAACTTGAGGGCTGGGAAAATTGTAAGTATGAACGTGAGCGGTTAATAGGTCCGTTATCCTTAGAAAGGCTAGAGAACTTTCCTACAGACCCTTGCACTGACATTAAAAGGATTAAAGTAACTGGAAGACTAACTTAGGCAGGGGCTGTGAATGTCCGTTATCTCAGAAAAGGTACTTTCCTGACTGATGCAGGGCTGGGGCGGTTAATAGGTCCGTTATCATAGAAAGGCTAGAGAACTTTCCTACAGACCCCTTGCACTGACATTAAAAGGATTAAAAGTAACTGAACCTAACTTGGGGCTGGGAAAATTGTGCAGTATGAACGTGAGCAGTTAATAGGTCCGTTATCCTTAGAAAGGCTAGAGAACTTTCCTACAGACCCTTGCACTGACATTAAAAAAGTTAAAGTAACTGAACCTAACTTGAGGGCTGGGAAAAATTGTGCAGTATGAACGTGAGCGGTTAATAGGTCCGTTATCCTTAGAAAGGCTAGAGAACTTTCCTACAGACCCTTGCACTGACATTAAAAGGATTAAAGTAACTGAACCTAACTTGAGGGCTGGGAAAATTGTGCAGTATGAACGTGAGCGGTTAATAGGTCCGTTATCCTTAGAAAGGCTGAAGAACTTTCCTACAGACCCTTGCACTGACATTAAAAGGATTAAAGTAACTGAACCTAACTTGAGGGCTGGGAAAATTGTGCAGTATGAACGTGAGCGGTTAATAGGTCCGTTATCCTTAGAAAGGCTAGAGAACTTTCCTACAGACCCTTGCACTGACATTAAAAGGATTAAAGTAACTGAACCTAACTTGGGGCTGGGAATATTGTGCAGTATGAACGTGAGCAGTTAATAGGTCCGTTATCCTTAGAAAGGCTAGAGAACTTTCCTACAGACCCTTGCACTGACATTAAAAAGGATTAAAGTAACTGAACCTAACTTGAGGGCTGGGAAAATTGTGCAGTATGAACGTGAGCAGTTAATAGGTCCGTTATCCTTAGAAAGGCTAGAGAACTTTCCTACAGACCCTTGCACTGACATTAAAGGATTAAAGTAACTGAACCTAACTTGAGGGCTGGGAATATTGTGCAGTATGAACGTGAGCGGTTAATGGGTCCGTTATCCTTAGAAAGGCTAGGAGAACTTTCCTACAGACCCTTTGACATTAAAAGGATTAAAGTAACTGAACCTAAGAGGGCCCTTGAACTGAGCGGTTAAAAGTCCGTTATCCTAAAGAAAGGCTAGAGAACTTTCCTAGACCCTTGCACTGACATTAAAAGGATTAAAGGGCTGCTGGAAAATTGCGCAGTATGAACGTGAGCGGTTAATAGGTCCGTTATCCTTAGAAAGGCTAGAGAACTTTCCTACAGACCCTTGCACTGACATTAAAAGGATTAAAGTAACTGAACCTAACTTGAGGGCTGGGAATATTGTGCAGTATGAAACGTGAGCGGTTAATAGGTCCGTTATCTTAGAAGGCTAGAGAGAACGTTTTCCTACAGACCCCCTTGCACTGACATTAAAAGATTAAAGTTGAAAACTTGAGGGCTGGAAAATTGCGCAGTATGAACGTGTTAAACCTAGAAAGGCTAGAGGGCTGGGAACCCTAATTGCGCAGTATGAACGTGAGCAGTTAATAGGTCCGTTATCCTTAGAAAGGCTAGAGAACTTTCCTACAGACCCTTGCACTGACATTAAAAGATTAAAGTAACTGAACCTAACCTTGAGGGCTGGGAAAATTGTGCAGTATGAACGTGAGCGGTTAATAGGTCCGTTATCCTTAGAAAGGCTAGAGAACTTTCCTACAGACCCTTGCACTGACATTAAAAAGGATTAAAGTAACTGAACCTAACTTGAGGGCTGGGAAAATTGCGCAGTATGAACGTGGCAGTTAATAGGTCCGTTATCCTTAGAAAGGCTAGAGAACTTTCCTACAGACCCTTGCACTGACATTAAAAAGGATTAAAGTAACTGAACCCTAACTTGAGGGCTGGGAAATTGCGCAGTATGAACGTGAGCGGTTAATAGGTCCGTTAATTATCCTTAGAAAGGCTAGAGAACTTTCCTACAGACCCTTGCACTGACATTAAAAGGATAAAAAAGTAACTGAAGGGCTGGGAAAATTGAGGGCTGAGGGTTAAAGGTTGTTATCCAGTATGAGAACTTTCCTACGAACCCTTGCAGCGGATTAATAGGTCTTGAGGGCTGGGAATGTTTATCGTTAGCGGTTAAAGGTCCGTTATCCTTAGAAAGAGAACTTTCCTACAGACCCTTGCACTGACATTAAAAGGATTAAAGTAACTGAACCTAACTTGAGGGGCTGGGAAAATTGTTATCCAGTATGAATGTGAGCGGTTAATAGGTCCGTTATCCTTATGAAAGAGCTAGAGAACTTTCCTACAGACCCTTGCACTGACATTAAAAGGATTTAAAGTAACTGAACCTAACTTGAGGGCTGGGGGAAAATTGTGCAGTATGAACGTGAGCGGTTAATGGGTCCGTTATCCTTAGAAAGGCTGAGAACTTTCCTACAGACCCTTGCACTGACATTAAAAGGATTAAAGTAACTGAACCTAACTTGAGGGCTGGGAAAATTGTGCAGTATGAACGTGAGCAGTTAATAGGTCCATTTATCCTTAGAAAAATGAGAGAACTTTCCTACAGACCCTTGCACTGAAACATTAAAAGATTAAAGTAACTGAGTTAACTTGAGGGCTGTTAAATTAAAATTGTGCAGTATGAACGTGAGCAGTTAATGGGTCCGTTATCCTTAGAAAGGCTAAGAGAACTTTCCTACAGACCCTTGCACTGACATTAAAAGGATTAAAGTAACTGAACCTAACTTGAGGGCTGGGAATATTGTGCAGTATGAACGTGAGCGGTTAATGGGTCTGTTATCCTTGAAAGGCTAGAGAACTTTCCTACAGACCCTTGCACTGACATTAAAAGGATTAAAGTAACTGAACCTAAGGGCTTGAGGGAATAATGCAGTATGAACGTGAGCGGTTAATAGGTCCGTTATCCTTAGAAAGGCTAGAGAACTTTCCTACAGACCCTTGCACTGACATTAAAAGGATTAAAGTAACTGAACCTAACTTGAGGGCTGGGAAATTTGCAGTATGAGACAGCAGAGCGGTTAATGGGTCCGTTATCCTTAGAAAGGCTAGAGAACTTTCCTACAGACCCTTGCACCGACATTAAAAGGATTAAAGTAACTGAACCTAACTTGAGGGCTGGGAAAATTGTGCAGTATGAATGTGAGCGGTTAATAGGTCCGTTATCCTTAGAAAGGCTAGAGAACTTTCCTACAGACCCTTGCACTGACATTAAAAAGGATTAAAGTAACTAGAACCTAACTTGAGGGCTGGAAATATTGTGCAGTATGAACGTGAGCGGTTAATGGGTCCGTTATCCTTAGAAAGGCTAGAGAACTTTCCTACAGACCCTTGCACTGACATTAAAAAGGATTAAAGTAACTGAACCTAACTTGAGGGCTGGGGAAAATTGTGCAGTATGAACGTGAGCAGTTAATAGGTCCGTTATCCTTAGAAAGGCTAGAGAACTTTCCTACAGACCCTTGCACTGACATTAAAAGGATTAAAGTAACTGAACCTAACTTGAGGGCTGGGAATATTGTGCAGTATGAACGTGAGCAGTTAATAGGTCCGTTATCCTTAGAAAGGCTAGAGAACTTTCCTACAGACCCACTGACATTAAAAAGGATTAAAAAGTAACTGAACCTAAAGGGGCTGGGAACAGTATGAACGTGAGCGGTTAATGGGGCTGGGAACTTTCTACAGACCCTTGTGCATGACAAAAAAGTAATGAACCTAACTTGAGGGCTGGGAAAATTGCGCAGTTGAATGAGGTCCGTAGGTCCGTTAGAAAGGCTAGAACTTTCCTACAGACCCTTGCACTGACATTAAAAGAATTAAACTGATATTGTAACTGAACCTAACTTGAGGGCTGGGAAAATTGTGCACTGATAAAAAGTTAAAGTATGAATGTGGGAGGCAGTTAATAGGTCCGTTATCCTTAGAAAGGCTAGAGAACTTTCCTACAGACCCTTGCACTGACATTAAAGGATTAAAGTAACTGAACCTAACTTGAGGGGCTGGGAAAATTGTGCAGTATGAACGTGAGCAGTTAATAGGTCCGTTATCCTTAGAAAGGCTGAAGAACTTTCCTACAGACCCTTGCACTGACATTAAAAAGGATTAAAGTAACTGAACCTAACTTGAGGGCTGGGAATATTGTGCAGTATGAACGTGAGCGGTTAATAGGTCCGTTATCCTTAGAAAGGCTAGAGAACTTTCCTACAGACCCTTGCACTGACATTAAAAGGATTAAAGTAACTGAACCTAACTTGAGGGGCTGGGAAAATTGTGCAGTAACGTGAGCAGTTAATAGGTCCGTTATCCTTAGAAAAGACAGAGAACTTTCCTACAGACCCTTGCACTGACATTAAAGGATTAAAGTAACTGAACCTAACTTGAGGGCTGGGAAAATTGCGCAGTATGAACGTGAGCAGTTAATAGGTCCGTTATCCTTAGAAAGGCTAGAGAACTTTCCTACAGACCCTTGCACTGACATTAAAAGGATTAAAGTAACTGAACCTAACTTGAGGGCTGGGAATATTGTGCAGTATGACATTGTGAGCGTTTAATAGGTCCGTTATCCTTAGAAAGGCTAGAGAACTTTCCTACAGACCCTTGCACTGACATTAAAAGGTTAAAAGTAACTGAACCTAACTTGAGGGCTGGGAAAATTTGCAGGTAGTATGAACGTGGGCAGTTAATAGGTCCGTTATCCTTAGAAAGGCTGAAAACTTTCCACAGACCTTGCACTGACATTAAAAGGATTAAAGTAACTGAACCTAACTTGAGGGGCTGGGAATATTGTGCAGTATGAACGTGAGCGGTTAATAGGTCCGTTATCCTTAGAAAGGCTAGAGAACTTTCCTACAGACCCTTGCACTGACATTAAAAGGATTAAAGTAACTGAACCTAACGAGGGGCTGGGAAAATTGTGCAGTATGAACGTGAGCAGTTAATAGGTCCGTTATCCTTAGAAAGGCTAGAGAACTTTCCTACAGACCCTTGCACTGACATTAAAAGGATTAAAGTTAAAGTAACTGAACCTAATCCTTGAGGGCTGGGAATATTGTGCACTGTATGAACATGAGCGGTTAATAGGTCCGTTATCCTTAGAAAGGCGAGAGAACTTTCCTACAGACCCTTGCACTGACATTAAAAAGGAAGTTAAAGTAACCGAACCTAAAGGGCTTTGCGTGATATGAAACTGAGCGTTAAGTTATCCCTAGAGAACTTTCCTACAGACCCTTGCACTGACATTAAAAAAAAGATTAAAGTAACTGAACCTAACTTGAGGGGGCTGGGAATATTGTGCAGTATGAATGTGAGCGGTTAATAGGTCCGTTATCCTTAGAAAGGCTAGAGAACTTTCCTACAGACCTGACTAACTGCACTGACATTGAAAAAGCGGTTAATGGGTCCGTTATCCTTAAAGGCTAAGAACTTTCCTACAGACCCTGCACTGACATTGATTAAAAGTAAGGGCTGGGCTGGGAAAATTGTGCAGTATGAACGTGAGCGGTTAATAGGTCATTATCCTTAGAAAGGCTAGAGAACTTTCCTACAGACCCTTGCACTGACATTAAAAGGATTAAAGTAACTGAACCTAACTTGAGGGCTGGGAAAATTTGCAGTATGAACGTGAGCAGTTAATAGGTCCGTTATCCTTAGAAAGGCTAGAGAACTTTCCTGACAGACCCTTGAACCCACTGACATTATGAACGAGAGCGGTTAAAGGTCCGTTATCCTTAGAAACTAGAGAACCTTGCACTGACATTAAGGCTTGGGAATATTGTGCAGTATGAACGTGAGCGGTTAATAGGTCCGTTATCCTTAGAAAGGCTAGAGAACTTTCCTACAGACCCTTGCACTGACATTAAAAGGATTAAAGTAACTGAACCTAACTTGAGGGCTGGAAAATTGCGCAGTATGAATGTGAGCGGTTAATAGGTCCGTTATCCTTAGAAAGGCTAGAGAACTTTCCTACAGACCCTTGCACTGACATTAAAAAGGATTAAAGTAACTGAACCTAACTTGAGGCTGGGAATATTGTGCAGTATGAGATGTGAGCGGTTAATAGGTCCGTTATCCTTAGAAAGGCTAGAGAACTTTCCTACAGACCCTTGCACTGACATTAAAAGGATTAAAGTAACTGAACCCTAACAGGGGCTGGGAAAATTGCACGCAGTATGAATGTGAAGGCGGTTAATAAACTTTCGTTATCCTTAGAAAGCTAGAGAACTTTCCTGCAGACCCTTGAACTGACATTAAAAGGATTAAAGTAACTGAACCCTAACATTGAAAGGGCTGGGAAAATTGCGCAGTATGAATGTGAGCGGTTAATGGGTCCGTTATCCTTAGAAAGGCTAGAGAACTTTCCTACAGACCCTTGCACTGACATTAAAAGGATTAAAGTAACTGAACCCTAACTTGAGGGCTGGGAAAATTGTGCAGTATGAACGTGGCAGTTAATAGGTCCGTTATCCTTAGAAAGGCTAGAGAACTTTCCTACAGACCCTTGCACTGACATTAAAAGGATTAAAGTAACTGAACCCTAACTTGAGGGCTGGAATGGTGCAGTATGAATGTGAGCGGTTAATAGGTCCATTATCCTTAGAAAGGCTAGAGAACTTTCCTACAGACCCTTGCACTGACATTAAAAGAGTTAAAGTAACTGAACCTAACTTGAGGGCTGGAAATTATTTGTGAAAGTATGAACGTGAGCAGTTAATGGGTCCGTTATCCTTTAGAAAAGGCTGAATGTGAGAACTTTCCTAGAAGAACAGACCCTTGCACTGACATTAAAAGGATTAAAAGTAACTGGGAAAGAAAATTGTGCAGTATGAACCAGGCGGTTAACTTGAAAGGCTGGGAAAATTGTAACGAAAATATGAATGTGAGCAGTTAATAAGGTCCGTTATCCATAGAAAGTCTAGAGAACTTTCCTACAGACCCTTGCACTGATATAAAAAGGATTAAAGTAACTGAACCTAACTTGAGGGCTGGGAATATTGTGCAGTATGAATGTGAGCGGTTAATAGGTCCGTTATCCTTAGAAAAGGCTAGAACTTTCCTACAGACCCCTTGCACACTGACATTAAAGGATTAAAGTAACTGAACCTAACTTGAGGGCTGGGAAAATTGTGCAGTATGAACGTAGGCAGTTAATAGGTCCGTTATCCTTAGAAATGCTAGAACTTTCCTACAGACCCTTGCACTGACATTAAAAGATTAAAGTAACTGAACCTAACCCTTGACTGGGGCTGGAAAAATTGCTGCAGTATGAATGTGAGCAGTTAATAGGTCCGTTATCATAGAAAACTAGAGAACTTTCTACAGACCCTTGCACTGACATTAAAAAGGATTAAAGTAACTGAACCTAACTTGAGGGCTGGGAATATTGTGCAGTATGAACGTGAGCAGTTAATAGGTCCATTATCCTTAGAAAGGCTAGAGAACTTTCCTACAACCCTTGCACTGACATTAAAAGATTAAGTAACTGAACCTAACTTGAGGGAGGCTGGGAATGACAGTTAATAGGTCGTTATCCTTAGTATGAACGTGAGCAGTTAATAGGTCCGTTATCCTTAGAAAGATAGCTAGAGAACTTTCCTACAGACCCTTGCACTGACATTAAAAGGATTAAACTTCGAAAAACTGAACCTGAGGGCTGGGAAAATTTGTATGAACATGCAGCGAGTTAATGGGTCGTTATCCTTAGAAAGGCTAGAGAACTTTCCTGCAGACCCTTACTGACATTAAAAGGATTAAAGTAACTGAACCTAACTTGAGGGGCTGGGAATATTGTGCAGTATGAACGTTATGAAACTAGAGTACAGACCCTTGCACTGTTAATGGGTCCGTTATCCTTAGAAAAAGTAGCTGAAGAACTTTCCTATCCAGACCCTAGAGAACTGACATTAAAAGGATTAAAGTAACTGAACCCTAACTTGAGGGCTGGAATGAATTGTGCAGTTATATGAACGTGAGCGGTTAATAGGTCCGTTATCCTTAGAAAACTATCCTTAGAGAACTTTCCTACAGACCCTTGCACTGACATTAAAGGATTAAAGTAACTGAACCTAACTTGAGGGCTGGGAAAATTGCAGTATGAATGAGCAGTTAACAGGTCCGTTATCCTTAGAAAGGCTAGAGAACTTTCCTACAGACCCTTGCACTGACATTAAAAGGATTAAAGTAACTGAACCTAACGGTTAATAGGGGCTAGGAATATTGTGCACGACATTAAAAGGCAGTATGAACGTGAGCAGTTAATGAACGTGGGTCATAGGTCCGTTATCCTTGAAAGGCTAGAGAACTTTCCTACAGACCCTTGCACTGACATTAAAAGGATTAAAGTAACTGAACCTAACTTGAGGGCTGGGAAAATTGCGCAGTATGAATGTGAGCAGTTAATAGGTCCGTTATCCTTAGAAAGGCTAGAGAACTTTCCTACAGACCCTTGCACTGACTTGTAACTGACCTAACTTAGGGCTGGGAAAGGAGTATGAAAGCGGTTAATAGGTCCGTTATCCTTAGAAAGGCTAGAGAACTTGAACCCACAGACACTGACATTAAAAGGGACTGAACCTAACTTAGAAAGGCGCTAGACTTTCCGGGGCTGGGAATATTGTGAGGGCGGGAAAAGTATGAACGTGAGCGGTTAATAGGTCCGTTATCCTTAGAAAGGCTAGAGAACTTTCCTACAGACCCTTGCACTGACATTAAAAAGGATTAAAGTAACTGAACCCTAACTTGGAGGGCTGGGAAAATTGCGCAGTATGAATGTGAGCAGTTAATAGGTCCGTTATCCTTAGAAAGGCTAGAGAACTTTCCTACAGACCCTTGCACTGACATTAAAAGGATTAAAGTAACTGAACCTAACTTGAGGGCTGGGAGAAAATTTGCAGTATGAACGTGAGCGGTTAATAGGTCCGTTATCCTTAGAAAGGCTAGAACTTTCCTACAGACCCTTGCACTGACATTAAAAAGGATTAAAGTAACTGAACCTAACTCTGAGGGCTGGGAATATTGTGCAGTATGAACGTGAGCAGTTAATAGGTCCGTTATCCTTAGAAAAGGCTAGAGAACTTTCCTGAACAGACCCTTGCACTGACATTAAAAACCCTTGGATTAAAGTAACTGAACCTAACTTGGGGCTGGGAAATTGTGCAGTATGAACGTGAGCGGTTAATGGGTCCGTTATCCTTAGAAAATGAAGAACTTTCCTACAGACCCTTGCACTGACATTAAAAGGATTAAAGTAACTGAACCTAGCAGGGCTGGGAAATTGTGCAGTATGAACGTGAGCGGTTAATGGGTCCGTTATCCTTAGAAAGGCTAGAGAACTTTCCTACAGACCCTTACACTGACATTAAAAGGATTAAAGTAACTGAACCTAACCTGGGAAAACTTGAGGGCTGGGAAGAATTGTGCACTGTATGAACGTGGGCTGGGTTAATAGGTCCGTTATCCTTAGAAAGGCTAGAGAACTTTCCTACAGACCCTTGCACTGACATTAAAAGGATTAAAGTAACTGAACCTAACTTGAGGGGCTGGGAAAATTGTGTGCAGTATGAACGTGAGCGGTTAATAGGTCCGTTATCCTTAGAAAGGCTAGAGAACTTTCCTACAGACCCTTGCACTGACATTAAAAGGATTAAAGTAACTGAACCTAACTTGAGGGCTGGGAATATTGTGCGGTTAATAGGTCAGTTATGAATGTGAGCAGTTAATAGGTCCGTTATCCTTAGAAAGGCTAGGAGAACTTTTCCTACAGACCCTTGCACTGACATTAAAAAAGGATTAAAGTAACTGAACCTAACTTGGGGGCTGGGAAAATTGTGCAGTATGAACGTGAAGGCGGTTAATAGGTCCGTTATCCTTAGAAAGGCTAGAGAACTTTCCTACAGACCCTTGCACTGACATTAAAAGGATTAAAGTAACTGAACCTAACTTGAGGGCTGGGGAAAATTGTGCAGTATGAACGTGAGCGGTTAATAGGTCCGTTATCCTTAGAAAGGCTAGAGAACTTTCCTACAGACCCTTGCACTGACATTAAAAAAGGATTAAAGTAACTGAACCTAACTTGAGGGCTGGGAAAATTGTGCAGTATGAACGTGAGCGGTTAATAGGTCCGTTATCCTTAGAAAGGCTAGAGAACTTTCCTACAGACCCTTGCACTGACATTAAAAGGATTAAAGTAACTGAACCTAACTTGAGGGCTGGGAAAATTTGCAGTATGAACGTGAGCGGTTAATAGGTCCGTTATCCTTAGAAAGGCTAGAGAACTTTCCTACAGACCCTTGCACTGACATTAAAGGATTAAAGTAACTGAACCTGGAAAATTGTGAGGGCTGGGAATATTGTGCAGTATGAACGTGAGCAGTTAATAGGTCCGTTATCCTTAGAAAAGGCTAGAGAACTTTCCTACAGACCCTTGCACTGACATTAAAAAGGATTAAAGTAACTGAACCTAACTTGAGGGCTGGGAAAATTGTGCAGTATGAATGTGAGCGGTTAATAGGTCCGTTATCCTTAGAAAGGCTAGAGAACTTTCCTACAGACCCTTGCACTGACATTAAAAGATTAAAGTAACTGAACCTAACTTGAGGGCTGGGAAAATTGTGCAGTATGAACGTGAGCGGTTAATGGGTCCGTTATCCTTAGAAAGGCTAGAGAACTTTCCTACAGACCCTTGCACTGACATTAAAAGGATTAAAGTAACTGAACCTAACTTGAGGGCTGGGAAAATTGTGCAGTATGAATGTGAGCGGTTAATAGGTCCGTTATCCTTAGAAAGGCTAGAGAACTTTCCTTGCACTGACATTAAAAGGAAAAGTAACTGAACCTAACTTGAGGGCTGGGAATATTGTGCAGTATGAACGTGAGCGGTTAATAGGTCCGTTATCCTTAGAAAGGCTAGAGAACTTTCCTACAGACCCTTGCACTGACATTAAAAAGGATTAAAGTAACTGAACCTAACTTGAGGGCTGGGAAATTGTGCAGTATGAACGTGAGCGGTTAATAGGTCCGTTATCCTTAGAAAGGCTAGAGAACTTTCCTACAGACCCTTGCACTGACATTAAAGGATTAAAGTAACTGAACCTAACTTGAGGGCTGGGAAAATTGTGCAGTATGAACGTGAGCGGTTAATAGGTCCGTTATCCTTAGAAAGGCTAGAGAACTTCCTACAGACCCTTGCACTGACATTAAAAGGATTAAAGTAACTGAACCTAACTTGAGGGCTGGGAAAATTGCGCAGTATGAATGTGAGCGGTTAATAGGTCCGTTATCCTTAGAAAGGCTAGAGAACTTTCCTACAGACCCTTGCACTGACATTAAAAGGATTAAAGTAACTGAACCTAACTTGAGGGCTGGGAAAATTGTGCAGTATGAACGTTAATAGGCGTTTAGATGGAGTCCGTTATGACATTAAAAGGATTAAAGTAACTGCTTGAGGGCTGGAATATTTCCTGAACAGACGGTTTGTCCGTGATATTAAAAGGATTAGAGAACTTTAGACCCTTGCACTGACATTAAAACTTAAAAGTAACTGAACCTGGGAAAATTGTGCAGTATGAACGTGAGCGGTTAATAGGTCCGTTATCCTTAGAAAGGCTAGAGAACTTTCCTACAGACCCTTGCACTGACATTAAAAGGATTAAAGAACCTAAACTGGGAAAAACCTAACAAGTCAGGTCCGAGGGCTGGGACCCTTGCACTGACATTAAAAGGATTAAAGTGAACCTAAGTATGAAATGTGAGCGGTTAATAGGTCCGTTATCCTTAGAAAGGCTAGAGAACTTTCCTACAGACCCTTGCACTGACATTAAAAAGGATTAAAGTAACTGAACCTAACTTGAGGGCTGGGAAAATTGTGCAGTATGAACGTGAGCGGTTAATAGGTCCGTTATCCTTAGAAAGGCTAGAGAACTTTCCTACAGACCCTTGCACTGACATTAAAAGGATTAAAGTAACTGAACCTAACTTGAGGGCTGGGAAAATTGCGCAGTATGAACGTGAGCGGTTAATAGGTCCGTTATCCTTAGAAAGGCTAGAGAACTTTTCCTGCGCGACATTAAAGGACCCTTGCACTGACATTGAAAAATGGGGATTAAAGTAACTGAACCTAACCCTTGAGGGCTGGGAAAATTGATAATTGCAGTATGAACGTGAGCGGTTAATAGGTCCGTTATCCTTAGACATTAAAAGGCTAGAGAACTTTCCTACAGACCCTTGCACTGACATTAAAAGGATTAAAGTAACTGAACCTAACTTGAGGGCTGGGAAAATTGCAGTATGAATGTGAGCGGTTAATAGGTCCGTTATCCTTAGAAAGGCTAGAGAACTTTCCTACAGACCCTTGCACTGACATTAAAAGGATTAAAGTAACTGAACCTAACGAGGGGCTGGAAAATTGCAGTATGAACGTGAGCAGTTAATAGGTCCGTTATCCTTAGAAAGGCTAGAGAACTTTCCTACAGACCCTTGCACTGACATTAAAAGGATTAAAGTAACTGAACCTAACTTGAGGGCTGGGAAAATTGCGCAGTATGAACGTGAGCGGGTTAATAGGTCCGTTATCCTTAGAAAGGCTAGAGAACTTTCCTACAGACCCTTGCACTGACATTAAAAGGATTAAAGTAACTGAACCTAACTTGAGGGCTGGGAAAATTGCGCAGTATGAACGTGAGCGGTTAATAGGTCCGTTATCCTTAGAAAGGCTAGAGAACTTTCCTACAGACCCTTGCACTGACATTAAAAGGATTTAACTGAACCTAACTGAAGTATGAACGTGAGGGTTAATAGGTCCGTTATTTAGAAAGGCTAGAGAACTTCCTACAGACCTTGCACTGACATTAAAAGGATTAAAGTAACTGAACCTAACTTGAGGGCTGGGAAAATTGAAGTATGAATGTGAGCGGTTAATAGGTCCGTTATCCTTAGAAAGGCTAGAGAACTTTCCCACAGACCCTTGCACTGACATTAAAAAGGATTCCTGGGAATATTATTGTGAGTATGAACGTGGGTTAATAGGTCCGTTATCCTTAGAAAGGCGAAGAACTTTCCTACAGAACCTTTGAGGGCTGGGAAAATTCCAGTATGAACGTGAGCGGTTAATAGGTCCGTTATCCTTAGAAAAGGCTAGAACTTCCTACTTGCACTGACATTAAAAGGATTAAAGTAACTGAACCTAACTTGAGGGCTGGGAAAATTGTGCAGTATGAACGTGAGCGGTTAATGAGTCCGTTAGAAAGGCTAGAGAACTTTCCTACAGACCCTTGCACTGACATTAAAAGGATTAAAGTAACTGAACCTAACTTGAGGGCTGGGAAAAACAGTATGAACGTGAGCGGTTAATAGGTCCGTTATCCTTAGAAAGGCTAGAGAACTTTCCTACAGACCCTTGCACTGACATTAAAAGGATTAAAGTAACTGAACCTAACTTGAGGGCTGGGAAAATTGTGCAGTATGAACGTGAGCGGTTAATAGGTCCGTTATCCTTAGAAAGGCTAGAGAACTTTCCTACCAGACCCTTGCACTGACATTAAAAGGATTAAAGTTGAAAAGTATGAACGTGAGCGGTTAATGGGTCCGTTATCCTTAGAAAGGCTAGAGAACTTTCCTACAGAGGGACATTAAAAGGATTAAAAGTAAAAACCTAACTTGAGGGCTGGGAATATTGTGCAGTATGAACGTGAGCGGTTAATAGGTCCGTTATCCTTAGAAAGGCTAGAGAACTTTCCTACAGACCCTTGCACTGACATTAAAAGGATTAAAGTAACTGAACCTAACTTGAGGGCTGGGAAAATTGTGCAGTATGAATGTGAGCGGTTAATAGGTCCGTTATCCTTAGAAAGGCTAGAGAACTTTCCTACAGACCCTTGCACTGACATTAAAAGGATTAAAGTAACTGAACCTAACTTGAGGGCTGGGAAAATTGTGCAGTATGAACGTGAGCGGTTAATAGGTCCGTTATCCTTAGAAAGGGCTAGAAGAACTTTCCTACAGACCCTTGCACTGACATTAAAAGGATTAAAGTAACTGAACCTAACTTGAGGGCTGGGAAAATTGCGCAGTATGAACGTGAGCAGTTAATAGGTCCGTTATCCTTAGAAAGGCTAGAGAACTTTCCTACAGACCCCTTGCACTGACATTAAAAAGGATTAAAGTAACTGAACCTAACTTGAGGGCTGGGAAAATTGTGCAGTATGAACGTGAGTTAATAGGTCCGTTATCCTTAGAAAGGCTAGAGAACTTTCCTACAGACCCTTGCACTGACATTAAAAGGATTAAAGTAACTGAACCTAACTTGAGGGGCTGGGAAAATTGTGCAGTATGAATGTGAGCGGTTAATAGGTCCGTTATCCTTAGAAAGGCTAGAGAACTTTCCTACAGACCCTTGCACTGACATTAAAAGGATTAAAGTAACTGAACCTAACTTGAGGGCTGGGAATATTGTGCAGTATGAACGTGAGCGGTTAATAGGTCCGTTATCCTTAGAAAGGCTAGAGAACTTTCCTACAGACCCTTGCACTGACATTAAAAAGGATTAAAGTAACTGAACCTAACTTGAGGGCTGGGAAAAGGATTAAAGTAACTGCAGTATGAACGTGAGCGGTTAATAGGTCCTTTATCCTTAGAAAGGCTAGAGAACTTTCCTACAGACCCTTGCACTGACATTAAAAGGATTAAAGTAACTGAACCTAACTTGAGGGCTGGGAAAATTGCGCAGTATGAATGTGAGCGGTTAATAGGTCCGTTATCCTTAGAAAGGCTAGAGAACTTTCCTACAGACCCTTGCACTGACATTAAAAGGATTAAATTGAACCTAACTTGAGGGCTGGGGAAAACAGTATGAATGTGACCTAGGTCCGTTATCCTTAGAAAGGCTAGAGGCTGGGACATTAAAAAGGATTAAAGTAACTGAAACCTAACTTGAGGGCTGGGAAATTGTGCAGTATGGTTAATAGGTCCGTTATCCTTAGAAAGGCTGGGAGAACTTTCCTACAGACCCTTGCACTGATATTAAAAGGATTAAAGTAACTGAACCTAACTTGAGGGCTGGGAAAATTGCGCAGTATGAACGTGAGCGGTTAATAGGTCCGTTATCCTTAGAAAGGCTAGAGAACTTTCCTACAGACCCTTGCACTGATATTAAAAGGATTAAAGTAACTGAACCTAACCTGAGGGCTGGGAATATTGTGCAGTATGAACATGTGAGCGGTTAATAGGTCCGTTATCCTTAGAAAGGCTAGAGAACTTTCCTACAGACCCTTGCACTGACATTAAAAAGGATTAAAGTAACTGAACCTAACTTGAGGGGCTGGGAATATTGTGCAGTATGAACGTGAGCGGTTAATAGGTCCGTTATCCTTAGAAAGGCTAGAGAACTTTCCTACAGACCCTTGCACTGACATTAAAAGGATTAAAGTAACTGAACCTAACTTGAGGGCTGGGAAAATTGTGCAGTATGAACGTGAGCGGTTAATAGGTCCGTTATCCTTAGAAAGGCTAGAGAACTTTCCTACAGACCCTTGCACTGACATTAAAAGGATTAAAGTAACTGAACCTAACTTGAGGGCTGGGAAAATTGCGCAGTATGAACGTGAGCGGTTAATAGGTCCGTTATCCTTAGAAAGGCTAGAGAACTTTCCTACAGACCCTTGCACTGACATTAAAAGGATTAAAGTAACTGAACCTAACTTGAGGGCTGGGAAAATTGCGCAGTATGAACGTGAGCGGTTAATAGGTCCGTTATCCTTAGAAAGGCTAGAGAACTTTCCTACAGACCCTTGTAACTGACATTAAAAATGGATTAAAGTAACTGAACCTAACCCTTGAGGGCTGGGAAAATTGTGCTGGGAATATGAATGTGAGCGGTTAATAGGTCCGTTATCCTTAGAAAGGCTAGACCCTTAGAGAACTTTCCTACAGACCCTTGCACTGACATTAAAATGATTAAAAGTAACTGAACCTAACTTGAGGGCTGGGAAAATTTGCAGTATGAACGTGAGCGGTTAATAGGTCCGTTATCCTTAGAAAGGCTAGAGAACTTTCCTACAGACCCTTGCACTGACATTAAAAGGATTAAAGTAACTGAACCTAACTTGAGGGCTGGGAATATTGTGCAGTATGAACGTGAGCGGTTAATAGGTCCGTTATCCTTAGAAAGGCTAGAGAACTTTCCTACAGACCCTTGCACTGACATTAAAAGGATTAAAGTAACTGAACCTAACTTGAGGGCTGGGAAAATTGTGCAGTATGAACGTGAGCGGTTAATAGGTCCGTTATCCTTAGAAAGGCTAGAGAACTTTCCTACAGACCCTTGCACTGACATTAAAAGGATTAAAGTAACTGAACCTAACTTGAGGGCTGGGAATATTGCGCAGTATGAACGTGAGGCAGTTAATAGGTCCGTTATCCTTAGAAAGGCTAGAGAACTTTCCTACAGACCCTTGCACTGACATTAAAAAAGGATTAAAGTAACTGAACCTAACTTGAGGGCTGGGAAAATTGTGCAGTATGAACGTGAGCGGTTAATAGGTCCGTTATCCTTAGAAAGAAAGAGCTACAGACCCTTGAACATTAAAAAAGGATTAAAGTAACTGAACCTAACTTGAGGCTGGGAACATTAAAAGGAGCGGTTAATAGGTCCGTTATCCTTAGAACCTTTCCTACAGACCCTTGCACTGACATTAAAAAGGATTAAAAGTAACTGAACCTAGCAGAGGGCTGGGAAAATTGTGCAGTATGAACGTGAGCAGTTAATAGGTCCGTTATCCTTAGAAAGGCTAGAGAACTTTCCTACAGACCCTTGCACTGACATTAAAAGGATTAAAGTAACTGAACCTAACTTGAGGGCTGGGAAAATTGTGCAGTATGAATGTGAGCAGTTAATAGGTCCGTTATCCTTAGAAAGGCTAGAGAACTTTCCTACAGACCCTTGCACTGATATTAAAAGGATTAAAGGGCTGGAAAACAGTATGAACCGGTTGGGTCCGTTATCCTTAGAAATAGAGAACATTCCTACAGACCCTTGCCCTTTAAAAGGGCTAAAGGGAAAATTGTGTGCATTAAAAGTTATGAACGTGATATTAAAAAGGTTAATGAACGGTCCGTTAATAGGTCCGTTATCCTTAGAAAGGCTAGAGAACTTTCCTACAGACCCTTGCACTGACATTAAAAGGATTAAAGTAACTGAACCTAACGAGGGGCTGGGAATATTGTGCAGTATGAACGTGAGCAGTTAATAGGTCCGTTATCCTTAGAAAGGCTAGAGAACTTTCCTACAGACCCTTGCACTGACATTAAAAGGATTAAAGTAACTGAACCTAACTTGAGGGCTGGGAATATTGTGCAGTATGAACGTGAGCAGTTAATAGGTCCGTTATCCTTAGAAAGGCTAGAGAACTTTCCTACAGACCCTTGCACTGACATTAAAAAGGATTAAAGTAACTGAACCTGAGGGCTGGGGAAACAGTATGAACGTGAGCGGTTAATAGGTCCATTATCCTGGGAAAATTGACCCGCTGATATTAAAAGGTATGAACGTGTAGCAGTTAATAGGTCCGTTATCCTTAGAAAGGCTAGAGAACTTTCCTACAGACCCTTGCACTGACATTAAAAGGATTAAAGTAACTGAACCCTAACTTGAGGGCTGGGAATATTGTGCAGTATGAACGTGAGCGGTTAATAGGTCCGTTATCCTTAGAAAGGCTAGAGAACTTTCCTACAGACCCTTGCACTGACATTAAAAGGATTAAAGTAACTGAACCTAACTTGAGGGCTGGAAAATTGTACCGCAGTATGAACGTGAGCAGTTAATAGGTCCGTTATCCTTAGAAAGGCTAGAGAACTTTCCTACAGACCCTTGCACTGACATAAAAGGATTAAAATAACTGAACCTAACTGAGGGCTGGGGGGCTATGGATAATTGTTATCCTTGAATGAGTACAGATGAATGTGAGCAGTTAATAGGTCCGTTATCCTTAGTTATCCTTAAAAGGCTAGAGAACTTTCCTACAGACCCTTGCACTGACATTAAAAGGATTAAAGTAACTGAACCTAACTTGAGGGCTGGGAAAATTACAGACCCGCAGTATGAATGTGAGCAGTTAATGGGTCCGTTATCCTTAGAAAGGCTAGAGAACTTTCCTACAGACCCTTGCACTGACATTAAAAGGATTAAAAGTAACTGAACCCTAACTTGAGGGCTGGGAAAATTGTGCAGTAGTATGAACGTGAGCAGTTAATAGGTCCGTTATCCTTGAAAGGCTAGAGAACTTCCTACAGACCCTTGCACTGACATTAAAAGGATTAAAGTAACTGAACCTAACTTGAGGGCTGGGAATATTGTGCAGTATGAACGTGAGCGGTTAATAGGTCCGTTATCCTTAGAAAAGGCTAGAGAACTTTCCTACAGACCCTTGCACTGACATTAAAAGGATTAAAAGTAACTGAACCTAACTTGAGGGCTGGGGAAAATTGCACCCAGTATGAACGTGAGCGGTTAATAGGTCCGTTATCCTTAGAAAGGCTAGAGAACTTTCCTACAGACCCTTGCACTGACATTAAAAGGATTAAAGTAACTGAACCTAACTTGAGGGCTGGGAATATTGTGCAGTATGAACGTGTGAGCGGTTAATGGGTCCGTTATCCTTAGAAAGGCTAGAGAACTTTCCTACAGACCCTTGCACTGACATTAAAAGGATTAAAGTAACTGAACCTAACTTGAGGGCTGGGAAAATTGCGCGTTATCCTTAAAAGGTATGAATGTGAGCGGTTAATAGGTCCGTTATCCTTAGAAATTGCTAGAGAACTTTCTACAGACCCTTGCACTGACATTAAAAGGATTAAAAGTAACTGAACCTAACTTGAGGGCTGGGAATATTGTGCAGTATGAACGTGAGCGGTTAACAGGTCCGTTATCCTTAGAAAGGCTAGAGAACTTTCCTACAGACCCTTGCACTGACATTAAAAGGATTAAAGTAACTGAACCTAACTTGAGGGCTGCATGCAGGAAAATTTAGGTCAGTATGAAGGCTAGAGAACTTTCCACAGACCCTTGCACTGTGATGAGCTGAAGTTAATAGGTCCGTTATCCTTAGAAAGGCTAACTGGGGAAAGGCTAGAGAACTTTCCTACAGACCCTTGCACAGAACTTTCTGGGAATATTGTTAGTATACAGGTCCGTTACCCTTGAAACAGAGAACTTTTAAAAGATATTAAAGTAACTGAACCTAACTTGAGGGCTGGGAATATTGTGCAGTATGAACGTGAGCGGTTAATAGGTCCGTTATCCTTAGAAAGGCTAGAGAACTTTCCTACAGACCCTTGCACTGACATTAAAAGGATTAAAGTAACTGAACCTAACTTGGGGCTGGGAATATTGTGCCAGTATGAACGTGAGCGGTTAATAGGTCCGTTATCCTTAGAAAGGCTAGAGAACTTTCCTACAGACCCTTGCACTGACATTAAAGGATTAAAGTAACTGAACCTAACTTGAGGGCTGGGAATATTGTGTCCGTTATAGAACGTGAGCAGTTAATGGGTCCGTTATCCTTAGAAAATAGAGAACTTTCCTACAGACCCCTTGCACTGACATTAAAAAGGATTAAAGTAACTGAACCTAACTTGAGGGCTGGGAATATTGTGCAGTATGAATGTGAGCGGTTAATAGGTCCGTTATCCCAGAAAGGCGAGAGAACTTTCCTACAGACCCTTGCACTGACATTAAAAAGTTAAAGTAACTGAACCTAACTTGAGGGCTGGGAAAATTGCGCAGTATGAATGTGAGCGGTTAATAGGTCCGTTATCCTTAGAAAGGCTAGAGAACTTTCCTACAGACCCTTGCACTGACATTAAAAGGATTAAAGTAACTGAACCTAACTTGAGGGCTGGGAATATTGTGCAGTATGAACGTGAGCGGTTAATAGGTCCGTTATCCTTAGAAAGGCTAGAGAACTTTCCTACAGACCCTTGCACTGACATTTAAAAGGATTAAAGTAACTGAACCTAACTTGAGGGCTGGAATATTGTGCAGTATGAACGTGTGAGCGGTTAATAGGTCCGTTATCCTTAGAAAGGCTAGAGAACTTTCCTACAGACCCTTGCACTGACATTAAAAGGATTAAAGTAACTGAACCTAACTTGAGGGCTGGGAATATTGTGCAGTATGAACGTGAGCAGTTAATGGGTCCGTTATCCTTAGAAAGGCTAGAGAACTTTCCTACAGACCTTGCACTGATATTAAAAGGATTAAAGTAACTGAACCTAACTTGAGGGCTGGGAAAATTTGCAGTATGAACGTGAGCGGTTAATAGGTCCGTTATTAATAGAGAACTTTCCACACCCTTACTGACATTAAAAGAAAGTAACTGAACCTAACTTGAGGGCTGGGAAAATTGACCCTATGAACATTGAGGCAGTTAAAGGTCCGTTATCCTTAGAAAGGCTAGAACTTTTCACAGAACCTGACTACTGAACCTAACTTGAGGGGCTGGGGAATATTGTGCAGTATGAATGTGAGCGGTTAATGGGTCCGTTATCCTTAGAAGAGCTAGAGAACTTTCCTACAGACCTTACTGATATTAAAAGGATTAAAGTAACTGAACCTAACTTGAGGGCTGGGAAAATTGTGCAGTATGAACGTGAGCAGTTAATAGGTCCGTTATCCTTAGAAAGGCTAGAGAACTTTCCACAGACCCTTGCACTGACATTAAAAGTTAAAGTAACTGAACCTAACTTGAGGGCTGGGAAAATTGTGCAGTATGAACGTGAGCGGTTAATAGGTCCGTTATCCTTAGAAAGGCTAGAGAACTTTCCTACAGACCCTTGCACTGACATTAAAAGGATTAAAGTAACTGAACCTAACTTGAGGGCTGGGAAAATTGCAGTATGAATGTGAAGCAGTTAATAGGTCCGTTATCCTTAGAAAGGCTAGAGAACTTTCCTACAGACCCTTGCACTGACATTAAAAGGATTAAAGTAACTGAACCTAACTTGAGGGCTGGGGAAAATTGCGCAGTATGAATGTGAGCGGTTAATAGGTCCGTTATCCTTAGAAAGGCGAGAGAACTTTCCTACAGACCCTTGCACTGACATTAAAAGGATTAAGTAACTGAACCCTAACTTGAGGGCTGGGAAAATAATTGCGCAGTATGAACGTGAGCGGTTAATAGGTCCGTTATCCTTAGAAAGGCTGAGAACTTTCCTACAGACCCTTAATTCGACATTAAAAAGGATTAAAGTAACTGAACCTAACGTGAGGGGCTGAATATTGTGCAGTATGAACGTGAGCAGTTATGAGGTCCGTTATCCTTAGAAGGCTAGAGAACTTTCCTACAGACCCTTGCACTGACATTAAAAAGGATTAAAGTAACTGAACCTAACTTGAGGGCTGGGAAAATTGTGCAGTATGAACGTGAGCGGTTAATAGGTCCGTTATCCTTAGAAAGGCTAGAGAACTTTCCTACAGACCCTAACTTGCACTGATATTTAAAAGGATTAAAGTAACTGAACCTAACTTGAGGGCTGGGAAAATTGCTCAGGGCTGGGAATAGTATGAATGTGAGCAGTTAATAGGTCCGTTATCCTTAGAAAGGCTAGAGAACTTTCCTACAGACCCTTGCACTGACATTAAAAGGATTAAAGTAACTGAACCTAACTTGAGGGCTGGGAAAATTTGCAGTATGAATGTGAGCGGTTAATAGGTCCGTTATCCTTAGAAAGGCTAGAGAACTTTCCTACAGACCCTTGCACTGACATTAAAAGGATTAAAGTAACTGAACCTAACTTGAGGGCTGGGAAAATTTGCAGTATGAATGTGAGCGGTTAATGGGTCCGTTATCCTTAGAAAGGCTAGAGAACTTTCCTACAGACCCTTGCACTGACATTAAAAGGATTAAAGTAACTGAACCTAACTTGAGGGCTGGGAATATTGTGCAGTATGAATGTGAGCGGTTAATAGGTCCGTTATCCTTAGAAAGGAGAGAACTTTCCTACAGACCCTTGCACTGACATTAAAAAGATTAAAGTAACTGAACCTAACTTGAGGGCTGGGAAAATTGTGCAGTATGAACGTGAGCGGTTAATAGGTCCGTTATCCTTAGAAAGGCTAGAGAACTTTCCTACAGACCCTTGCACTGACATTAAAAGGGATTAAAGAATAACAGTATGAACCTAACTTGAGGGCTGGGAAAATTGCGCAGTAACTGAATGTGAGCGGTTAATAGGTCCGTTATCCTTAGAAAGGCTAGAGAACTTTCCTACAGACCCTTGCACTGACATTAAAAGGATTAAAGTAACTGAACCTAACTTGAGGGCTGGGAAAATTGCGCAGTATGAATGTGGAGCGGTTAATAGGTCCGTTATCCTTAGAAAGGGCTAGAGAACTTTCCTACAGACCCTTGCACTGATATTAAAAGGATTAAAGTAACTGAACCTAACTTGAGGGCTGGGAATATTGTGCAGTATGAACGTGAGCGGTTAATAGGTCCGTTATCCTTAGAAAGGCTAGAGAACTTTCCTACAGACCCTTGCACTGACATTAAAAGGATTAAAGTAACTGAACCTAACTTGAGGGGCTGGGAAAATTGCGCAGTATGAATGTGAGCGGTTAATAGGTCCGTTATCCTTAGAAAGGCTAGAGAACTTTCCTACAGACCCTTGCACTGACATTAAAAGGATTAAAGTAACTGAACCTAACTTGAGGGCTGGGAAAATTGCGCAGTATGAATGTGAGCGGTTAATGGGTCCGTTATCCTTAGAAAGGCTAGAGAACTTTCCTACAGACCCTTGCACTGACATTAAAAGGATTAAAGTAACTGAACCTAACTTGAGGGCTGGGAAAATTGCGCAGTATGAATGTGAGCGGTTAATAGGTCCGTTATCCTTAGAAAGGCTAGAGAACTTTCCTACAGACCCTTGCACTGACATTAAAAGGATTAAAGTAACTGAACCTAACTTGAGGGCTGGGAAAATTGTGCAGTATGAACGTGAGCGGTTAATAGGTCCGTTATCCTTAGAAAGGCTAGAGAACTTTCCTACAGACCCTTGCACTGACATTAAAAGGATTAAAGTAACTGAACCTAACTTGAGGGCTGGGAAATTTGCACAGTATGAATGTGAGCGGTTAATAGGTCCGTTATCCTTAGAAAGGCTAGAGAACTTTCCACAGACCCTTGCACTGACATTAAAAGGATTAAAGTAACTGAACCTAACTTGAGGGCTGGGGAAAATTGCGCAGTATGAATGTGAGCAGTTAAAGGTCCGTTATCCTTAGAAAGGCTAGAGAACTTTCCTACAGACCCTTGCACTGACATTAAAAGGATTAAAGTAACTGAACCTAACTTGAGGGCTGGAATATTGTGCAGTATGAATGTGAGCGGTTAATAGGTCCGTTATCCTTAGAAAGGCTAGAGAACTTTCCTACAGACCCTTGCACTGACATTAAAAGGATTAAAGTAACTGAACCTAACTTGAGGGCTGGGAATATTGTGCAGTATGAACGTGAGCGGTTAATAGGTCCGTTATCCTTAGAAAGGCGAGAGAACTTTCCTACAGACCCTTGCACTGATATTAAAAGGATTAAAGTAACTGAACCTAACTTGAGGGCTGGGAAAATTGCGCAGTATGAATGTGAGCGGTTAATAGGTCCGTTATCCTTAGAAAGGCTAGAGAACTTTCCTACAGACCCTTGCACTGACATTAAAAGGATTAAAGTAACTGAACCTAACTTGAGGGCTGGGAAAATTGTGCAGTATGAATGTGAGCGGTTAATAGGTCCGTTATCCTTAGAAAGGCTAGAGAACTTTCCTACAGACCCTTGCACTGACATAAAAAAAGGATTAAAGTAACTGAAGTTAATAGGTAACTTGAGGGACCCTTGCACTGACATTAAAAGGATTAAAGTAACTGAACCTAACTTGAGGGCTGGGGAATTGTGCAGTATTGTTAACCGTTATCCAGGTATGAACGTGAGCAGGGTTAATAGGTCCGTTATCCTTAGAAAGGCTAGAGAACTTTCCTACAGACCCTTGCACTGACATTAAAAGGATTAAAGTAACTGAACCTAACTTGAGGGGCTGGGAAAATTGTGCAGTATGAATGTGAGCGGTTAATAGGTCCGTTATCCTTAGAAAGGCTAGAGAACTTTCCTACAGACCCTTGCACTGACATTAAAAGGATTAAAGTAACTGAACCTAACTTGAGGGCTGGGAAAATTGCGCAGTATGAACGTGAGCGGTTAATAGGTCCGTTATCCTTAGAAAGGCTAGAGAACTTTCCTACAGACCCTTGCACTGACATTAAAAGGATTAAAGTAACTGAACCTAACTTGAGGGCTGGGAATATTGTGCAGTATGAACGTGAGCGGTTAATAGGTCCGTTATCCTTAGAAAGGCTAGAGAACTTTCCTACAGACCCTTGCACTGACATTAAAAGGATTAAAGTAACTGAACCTAACTTGAGGGCTGGGAATATTGCAGTATGAACGTGAGCGGTTAATAGGTCCGTTATCCTTAGAAAGGCTAGAGATTTCCCACAGACCCTGGACACCCTTGCACTGACTGACATTAAAGGATTAAAGTAACTGAACCTAACTTAGAGGGCTGGGAATACAGTGCTGATATTAAAAGGATTAAAAGTATGAACGTGAGCGAACGTTAATAGGTCCGTTATCCTTAGAAAGGCTAGAGAACTTTCCTACAGACCCTTGCACTGACATTAAAAGGATTAAAGTAACTGAACCTAACTTGAGGGCTGGGAATATTGTGCAGTATGAACGTGAGCGGTTAATAGGTCCGTTATCCTTAGAAAGGCTAGAGAACTTTCCTACAGACCCTTGCACTGACATTAAAAGGATTAAAGTAACTGAACCTAACTTGAGGGCTGGGAAAATTGCGCAGTATGAATGTGAGCGGTTAATAGGTCCGTTATCCTTAGAAAGGCTAGAGAACTTTCCTGACAGACCCTTGCTTGAGGCTGGGACATTAAAAGGATTAAAGTAACTGAACCCTAACTTGAGGGCTGGGAATATTGTGCAGTATGAACGTGAGCGGTTAATAGGTCCGTTATCCTTAGAAAGGCTAGAGAACTTTCCTACAGACCCTTGCATCACTGACATTAAAAGGATTAAAGTAACTGAACCTAACTTGAGGGCTGGGAAAATTGTGCAGTATGAACGTGAGCGGTTAATAGGTCCGTTATCCTTAGAAAGGCTAGAGAACTTTCCTACAGACCCTTGCACTGACATTAAAAGGATTAAAGTAACTGAACCTAACTTGAGGGCTGGAAAATTGTGCAGTATGAATGTGAGGAGGTTAATGGGTCCGTTATCCTTAGAAAGGCTAGAGAACTTTCCTACAGACCCTTGCACTGACATTAAAAGGATTAAAGTAACTGAACCTAACTTGAGGGCTGGGAATATTGTGCAGTATGAACGTGAGCGGTTAATAGGTCCGTTATCCTTAGAAAGGCTAGGGAGAACTTTCCTACAGACCCTTGCACTGACATTAAAAGGATTAAAGTAACTGAACCTAACTTGAGGGCTGGGAAAATTGCGCAGTATGAATGTGAGCGGTTAATAGGTCCGTTATCCTTAGAAAGGCTAGAGAACTTTCCTACAGACCCTTGCACTGACATTAAAAGATTAAAGTAACTAGAACCTAACTTGAGGGCTGGGAATATTGTGCAGTATGAACGTGAGCGGTTAATAGGTCCGTTATCCTTAGAAAGGCTAGAGAACTTCCTACAGACCCTTGCACTGATATTAAAAGGATTAAAGTAACTGAACCTAACTTGAGGGCTGGGAAAATTGTGCAGTATGAACGTGAGCGGTTAATAGGTCCGTTATCCTTAGAAAGGCTAGAGAACTTTCCTACAGACCCTTGCACTGACATTAAAAGGATTAAAGTAACTGAACCTAACTTGAGGGCTGGGAATATTGTGCAGTATGAACGTGAGCGGTTAATAGGTCCGTTATCCTTAGAAAGGCTAGAGAACTTTCCTACAGACCCTTGCACTGACATTAAAAGGATTAAAAGTAACTGAACCTAACTTGAGGGCTGGGAAAATTGTGCAGTATGAATGTGAGCGGTTAATAGGTCCGTTATCCTTAGAAACTTTCCTACAGGCTGACATTAAAAGGAGAACTGAACCTAACAGCTGGGGAATATTTGCAGTATGAACGTGAGCGGTTAAAAGGATTAAAGAAAGGTGAGAGAACTTTCCTAACCCTTGACATTAAAAAGGGCTGGGAAATTGTGCAGTATGAACGTGAGCGGTTAATAGGTCCGTTATCCTTAGAAAGGCTAGAGAACTTTCCTACAGACCCTTGCACTGACATTAAAAGGATTAAAGTAACTGAACCTAACTTGAGGGCTGGGAATATTGTGCAGTATGAACGTGAGCGGTTAATAGGTCCGTTATCCTTAGAAAGGCTAGAGAACTTTCCTACAGACCCTTGCACTGACATTAAAAGGATTAAAGTAACTGAACCTAACTTGAGGCTGGGAATATTGGGAGTGCAGTATGAACGTGAGCGGTTAATAGGTCCGTTATCCTTAGAAAGGCTAGAGAACTTTCCTACAGACCCTTGCACTGACATTAAAAAAAAGGATTAAAGTAACTGAACCTAACTTGAGGCTGGGAAAATTGCGCAGTATGAATGTGAGCGGTTAATAGGTCCGTTATCCTTAGAAAGGCTAGAGAACTTTCCTACAGACCCTTGCACTGACATTAAAAGGATTAAAGTAACTGAACCCTAACTTGAGGGCTGGGAATATTGTGCAGTATGAACGTGAGCGGTTAATAGGTCCGTTATCCTTAGAAAGGCTAGAGAACTTTCCTACAGACCCTTGCACTGACATTAAAAGGATTAAAGTAACTGAACCTAACTTTGAGGGCTGGGAAATTGTGCAGTATGAACGTGAGCGGTTAATAGGTCCGTTATCCTTAGAAAGGCTAGAACTTTCCCCACAGACCCTGCACTGACATTAAAAGGATTAAAGTAACTGAACCTAACTTGAGGGCTGGGAAAATTGCGAGAGCAGTATGAACGTGAGCGGTTAATGAGGTCCGTTATCCTTAGAAAGGCAGAAGGCTAGAGAACTTTCCTACAGACCCTTGCACTGACATTAAAAGGATTAAAGTAACTGAACCTAACTTGAGGGCTGGGAAAATTGTGCAGTATGAACGTGAGCGGTTAATAGGTCCGTTATCCTTAGAAAGGCTAGAGAACTTTTTCCTACAGACCCTTGCACTGACATTAAAAGGATAAAAGTAACTGAACCTAACTTGAGGGCTGGGAATATTGTGCAGTATGAACGTGAGCGGTTAATAGGTCCGTTATCCTTAGAAAGGCTAGGAGAACTTTCCTACAGACCCTTGCACTGACATTAAAAGGATTAAAGTAACTGAACCTAACTTGAGGGCTGGGAATATTGTGCAGTATGAACGTGAGCGGTTAATAGGTCCGTTATCCTTAGAAAGGCTAGAGAACTTTCCTACAGACCCTTGCACTGACATTAAAAGGATTAAAGTAACTGAACCTAACTTGAGGGCTGGGAATATTGTGCAGTATGAACGTGAGCGGTTAATAGGTCCGTTATCCTTAGAAAGGCTAGAGAACTTTGATATTAAAAGGATTACAGACCCTTGCACTGGACATTTAAAAGGATTAAAGTAACAGAACCTAGAGAACTTGAGGGCTGGGAATATTGATTAAAGTATGAACGTGAGCGGTTAATAGGTCCGTTATCCTTAGAAAGGCTAGAGAACTTTCCTACAGACCCTTGCACTGACATTAAAAGGATTAAAGTAACTGAACCTAACTTGAGGGCTGGGAAAATTGCGCAGTATGAACGTGAGCGGTTAATAGGTCCGTTATCCTTAGAAAGGCTAGAGAACTTTCCTACAGACCCTTGCACTGACATTAAAAGGATTAAAGTAACTGAACCTAACTTGAGGGCTGGGAATATTGTGCAGTATGAACGTGAGCGGTTAATAGGTCCGTTATCCTTAGAAAGGCGAGAGAACTTTCCTACAGACCCTTGCACTGACATTAAAAGGATTAAAGTAACTGAACCTAACTTGAGGGCTGGGAAAATTATGCAGTATGAACGTGAGCGGTTAATAGGTCCGTTATCCTTAGAAAGGCTAGAGAACTTTCCTACAGACCCTTGCACTGACATTAAAAAGGATTAAAGTAACTGAACCCAACTTGAGGGCTGGGAAAATTGTGCAGTATGAACGTGAGCGGTTAATAGGTCCGTTATCCTTAGAAAGGCTAGAGAACTTTCCTACAGACCCTTGCACTGACATTAAAAGGATTAAAGTAACTGAACCTAACTTGAGGGCTGGGAATATTGTGCAGTATGAACGTGAGCGGTTAATAGGTCCGTTATCCTTAGAAAGGCTAGAGAACTTTCCTACAGACCCTTGCACTGACATTAAAAGGATTAAAGTAACTGAACCTAACTTGAGGGCTGGGAATATTCAGCAGTATGAACGTGAGTGTTAATAGGGTCCGTTATCCCAGAAAGGGGTAGAGAACTTTCCTACAGACCCTTGCACTGACATTAAAAGGATTTATGAACCCTTAGAAAAGGAACGAGAGAAGGTCCGTTATCCTTAGAAACTAGAGACCTTTCCTACAGACCCTTGCACTGGGACATTAAAAGGATTAAAAGTAACTGAACCTAACTTGAGGGCTGGGAAAATTGTGCAGTATGAATGTGAGCGGTTAATAGGTCCGTTATCCTTAGAAAGGCTAGAGAACTTTCCTACAGACCCTTGCACTGACATTAAAAAGGATTAAAGTAACTGAACCTAACTTGAGGGCTGGGAATATTGTGCAGTATGAACGTGAGCGGTTAATAGGTCCGTTATCCTTAGAAAGGCTAGGAGAACTTTCCTACAGACCCTTGCACTGACATTAAAAGGATTAAAGTAACTGAACCTAACTTGAGGGCTGGGAATGACAGCAGTATGAACGTGAGCGGTTAATAGGTCCGTTATCCTTAGAAAGGCTAGAGAACTTTCCTACAGACCCTTGCACTGACATTAAAAGGATTAAAGTAACTGAACCTAACTTGAGGGCTGGGAAAATTGTGCAGTATGAACGTGAGCGGTTAATAGGTCCGTTATCCTTAGAAAGGCTAGAGAACTTTCCTACAGACCCCTTGCACTGACATTAAAAGGATTAAAGTAACTGAACCCAACTTGAGGGCTGGGAATATTGTGCAGTATGAACGTGAGCAGTTAATAGGTCCGTTATCCTTAGAAAGGTGAGAGAACTTTCCTACAGACCCTTGCACTGATATTAAAAGGATTAAAAGTAACTGAACCTAACTTGAGGGCTGGGAATATTGTGCAGTATGAACGTGAATGGGAGGTTAATAGGTCCGTTATCCTTAGAAAGGCTAGAGAACTTCCTACAGACCCTTGCACTGACATGACATTGAAAGAGGGCTGGGAAATTAAAGATATGAACTGAACCTAACTTGAAAGGGGCTTTCCTACAGAATATTGGACATTGTGCAGTATGAACTTGAGGTGAGAACGGTTAATAGGTCCGTTATCCTTAGAAAGGCTAGAGAACTTTCCTACAGACCCTTGCACTGACATTAAAAAGGATTAAAGTAACTGAACCTAACTTGAGGGCTGGGAATGAATTGCAGTATGAATGTGATGGTTAATAGGTCCGTTATCCTTAGAAAGGCTAGGAGAACTTTTCCTACAGACCCTTGCACTGACATTAAAAGGATTAAAGTAACTGAACCTAACTTGAGGGCTGGGAAAATTGTGCAGTATGAACGTGAGCGGTTAATAGGTCCGTTATCCTTAGAAAGGCTAGAGAACTTTCCTACAGACCCTTGCACTGACATTAAAAGGATTAAAGTAACTGAACCTAACTTGAGGGCTGGGAATATTGGTGCAGTATGAACGTGAGCGGTTAATAGGTCCGTTATCATAGAAAGGCTAGAGAACTTTCCTACAGACCCTTGCACTGACATTAAAAGGATTAAAGTAACTGAACCTAACTTGAGGGCTGGGAAAATTTGCAGTATGAACGTGAGCGGTTAATAGGTCCGTTATCCTTAGAAAGGCTAGAGAACTTTCCTACAGACCCTTGCACTGACATTAAAAGAACTGAACCTAATTAAAGTAACTGAATGGTTAACTTCTTAGAAAGGCTAGAGGCTGGGACAAATTGATTGCAGTATGAACTTGAGGGCTGGGTTATGAAGGTCCGTTATCCTTAGAAAGGCTAGAGAACTTTCCTACAGACCCTTGCACTGACATTAAAAGGATTAAAAGTAACTGAACCTAACTTGAGGGCGCAGGGAAAATTAACAGGCAGTATGAACGAGAGCGGTTAATGCACTGATATTAAAAGGTGAACCTAACTTGATTTATCCTTAGGGTTATCCTAGAAAGGCTAGAGAACTTCCTACCTACAGACCTTAGAAAGGCTAGACTTTCCCACAGACCCCTTGACATTAAAAGGATTAAAGTAACTGAACCTAACTTGAGGGCTGGGAAAATTGTGCAGTATGAACGTGAGCAGTTAATAGGTCCGTTATCCTTAGAAAGGCTAGAGAACTTTCCTACAGACCCTTGCACTGACATTAAAAGGATTAAAGTAACTGAACCTAACTTGAGGGCTGGGAAAACAGCAGTATGAACGTGAAAGCGGTTAATAGGTCCGTTATCCTTAGAAAGGCTAGAGAACTTTCCTACAGACCCTTGCACTGACATTAAAAGGATTAAAGTAACTGAACCTAACTTGAGGGCTGGGAAAATTGCGCAGTATGAACGTGAGCGGTTAATAGGTCCGTTATCCTTAGAAAGGCTAGAGAACTTTCCTACAGACCCTTGCACTGACATTAAAGGATTAAAGTAACTGAACCTAACTTGAGGGCTGGGAATATTGTGCAGTATGAACGTGAGCAGTTAATAGGTCCGTTATCCTTAGAAAGGCGAGAGAACTTTCCTACAGACCCTTGCAGTATGAACTGATATTAAAAGAGATTAAAGTAACTGAACCTAACTTGAGGGCTGGGAAAATTGTGCAGTATGAATGTGAGCGGTTGATGGGTCCGTTATCCTTAGAAAGGCTAGAGAACTTTCCTACAGACCCTTGCACTGATATTAAAAGGATTAAAGTAACTGAACCTAACTTGAGGGCTGGGAATATTGTGCAGTATGAACGTGGAGCGGTTAATAGGTCCGTTATCCTTAGAAAGGCTAGAGAACTTTCCTACAGACCCTTGCACTGACATTAAAAGGGATTAAAGTAACTGAACCCTAACTTTGAGGGTAGGAAAAATTGTGCAGTATGAACGTGAGCAGTTAATAGGTCCGTTATCCTTAGAAAGGCTAGAGAACTTTCCTACAGACCCTTGCACTGACATTAAAAGGATTAAAGTAACTGAACCTAAATTGAGGGCTGGGAATATTGTGCAGTATGAACGTGAGCGGTTAATAGGTCCGTTATCCTTAGAAAGGCTAGAGAACTTTCCTACAGACCCTTACTGACTGATATTAAAAGTTAATTAACTGAACCTAACTTTTGAGGGCTGGGAATATTGTGCAGTATGAACGTGAGCGGTTAATAGGTCCGTTATCCCATAGAAAAGCTAGAGAACTTTCCTACAGACCCTTGCACTGATATTAAAAGGATTAAATTAACTGAACCCTAACTTGAGGGCTGGGAATATTGTGCAGTATGAACGTGAGCAGTTAATAGGTCCGTTATCCTTAGAAAGTAACTGAACCTAACGAGGCACAGATTGTGGGTATGAACGTGAGCAGTTCGGCAGGTCCCGGCTACAGACCTTGCAGACCCTGATATTAAAAGGATTAAAGTAACTGAACCTAACTTGAGGCTTGGGAAGAACTTTCCTACAGCAGCATGAACGTGAGGGGCAGTTAATAGGTCCGTTATCCTTAGAAAGGCTAGAGAACTTTCTACAGACCCCTTGCACTGATATTAAAAAGGATTAAAGTAACTGAACCTAACTTGAGTGGGGCTGGGAAAATTGTGCATGAACGTGAACGTGAGGGGTTAATAGGTCCGTTATCCTTAGAAAGGCTAGAGAACATTCCTACAGACCCTGCACTGACATTAAAAAAGGATTAAAGTAACTGAACTAACTTGGGGGCTGGGAACACAGAAATTTGAACGTGAGCCAGTTTAATAGGTCCGTTATCCTTAGAAAGGCTAGAGAACTTTCCTAAGCAGACCTTGCACTGATATTAAAAGATTAAAGTAACTGAACCTAACTTGAGGGCTGGGAAAATTGCAGTATGAACGTGAGCGGTTAATAGGTCCGTTATCCTTAGAAAGGCTAGAGAACTTTCCTACAGACCCTTGCACTGACATTAAAAAGGATTAAATAACTGAACTTGAGGGCTAGAATATTGGGCTGGGAATATTATGCAGCTGATATGAACGTGAGCGGTTAATAGGTCCGTTATCCTTAGAAAGGCTAGAGAACTTTCCTACAGACCCTTGCACTGACATTAAAAGGATTAAAAGTAACTGAACCTAACTCTTGAGGGCTGGGAATATTGCACGCAGTATGAACGTGAGCAGGTTAATAGGTCCGTTATCCTTTAGAAAAGGCACTGATATTAAAAGGAGAACTTTCCTACAGACCCAGTTTGGGCATCGACATTAAAAGACATTAAAAGTAACTGAACCTAACTTGAGGGTGGGAATATTGTGCAGTATGAGCAGTTGAGTATCATGTTACTTTCCTACAGGTCCGTTATCCTTAGAAAGGCTAGAGAACTTTCCTACAGACCCTTGCACCGACATTAAAAAAGGATTAAAGTAACTGAACCTAACTTGAGGGCTGGGAATATTGTGCAGCAGTATGAACGTGAGTTAATGGGTCGTTATCCATAGAAAGGCTAGAGAACTTTCCTACAGACCCTTGCACTGATATTAAAAGGATTAAAGTAACTAGAACCTAGCAAGGGGCTGGGAAAAGTTACTTGAGTATGAACGTGGGCGGTTAATAGGTCCGTTATCCTTAGAAAGGCTAGAGAACTTTCCTACAGACCCTTGCACACTGACATTAAAAGGATTAAAGATGGACATGGGTCCGTTATCCTTGAACCTACAGACCCTTGAGGGGCTGGGAACTTGAGGTCTGGGAATGTGCAGTATGAACGTGAGTGGTTAATAGGTCCGTTATCCTTAGAAAAGGCTAGAGAACTTTCCTACAGACCTTGCACTGACATTAAAAAGATTAAAGTAACTGAACCTAACGAGGGCTGGGAAAATTGTACAGCAGTATGAACGTGAGCAGTATAGGTCCGTTATCCTTAGAAAGCTGAAGAACTTTCCTACAGACCCTTGCACTGACATTAAAAGGATTAAAAGTAACTGAACCTAACTTGAGGTCTAGGAAAATTACGCAGTATGAATGTGAGCAGTTAATAGGTCCGTTAATGTAGAATGCTAGAGAGAACATTCCTACAGACCCTTGCACTGATATTAAAATTAAAGTAACTGACCTAACTTGTGGGCTGGGAATATTGTACACAGTATGAACGTGAGCAGTTAATGGGTCCGTTATCCTTAGAAAGGCTAGAGAACTTTCCTACAGACCCTTGCACTGACATTAAAAAGATTAAAGTAACTGAACCTAACTTGAGGGCTGGGATATTATTGCAGTATGAACGTGAGCAGTTAATAGGTCCGTTCATAGAAAGGCTAGAGAAAGACCTTGCTGTATTAAAGTAACTAGATCTAACATGAGGTCCTGAATATTATACCTTGAAATATGAACGTAAGTGGTTAATAGGTCCGTTATCCTTAGGCTAGAAGACATTCCTACAGACCTTGCGCAGCATTAAAAGGATTAAAGTAACTGAACCTAACTTGAGGGCTGGGAATATTGTGCAGTATGAACGTGGGCAGTTAATAGGTCCGTTATCCTTAGAAAGGCTAGAGAACTTCATACAGACCCTTGCACTGACATTAAAAAGGTTTAAATAACTGAACCTAACTTGGGGGCTGGGAATGTGTGTGCAGTATATGAACGTGAGCGGTTAATGGGTTCGTTATCCTTAGAAACTGAGAACTTTCCTACAACCCTTGCACTGACATTAAAAGGATTAAAGTAACTGAACCCTAACTTGAGGGGCTGGGAATATTGTGCAGTATGAACGTGAGCAGTTAATAGGTCCGTTATCCTTAGAAAGGCTGAAACTTTCCACAGACCCTTGCACTGACATTAAAAGGATTAAAATGTAACTGAACCTGAGGCTGGGAATATTGGGCAGTATGAGTATAGACGTGAGCAGTAACAATAATAGGTCCGTTATCCTTAGAAAGGCTAGAGAACTTTCCTACAGACCCACTTGCACTGACATTAAAAGTTAAAGTAACTGAACCTAACTTGAGGTCTGGAATATTGTGCAGTATGAACGTGAGCAGTTAATAGGTCCATTGTCCCTTTAGAACTAGCTAGAACTTTCCTACAGACGCACTGATTAAAGGATTAAAGTAACTGAACCCTATGCTTGGGGCTGGGAAATATTGTGCAGTATGAACGTGAGCGGTTAATAGGTCGTTATCCCATAGAAAGGCTAGAGAACTTTCCTACAGACCCTTACGCTGACATTAAAAGGATTAAATTAACTAGACTAACGAGGGCTGGAAATATTGTGCAGTATGAACGTGAGCGGTTAATAGGTCCGTTATCCTTAGAAAGGCTAGAGAACTTTCCTACAGACCCTTGCACTGATATTAAAAGAGTTAAAGTAACTGAACCTAACGAGGGGCTGGGAATATTGTGCAGTATGAACGTGAGCAGTTTAATAGGTCCGTTATCCCTTAGAAAGGCAGAAACTTTCCTTCAGACCCTTGCACTGACATTAAAAAGGATTAAAAGTAACTGAACCTAACTTGAGGTCTGGGAATATTGTGCCAGTATGAACGTGAGCGTTTAATGGGTCCGTTATCCTTAGAAAGGCTGAAGAACTTTCCTACAGACCCTTGCACTGACATTAAAAGGATTAAAGTAACTGAACCTAACTTGAGGGCTGGGAAAAGGTGTGCAGTATGAACGTGAGCGGTTAATAGGTCCGTTATCCTTAGAAAAGGCTAAGAGAACTTTCCTACAGACCCTTGCACTGATATTAAAAGGATTAAAGTAACTGAACCTAGCTTGAGGGGCTGGGAATATTGGCGAGTATGAACGTGAGCGGTTAATAGGTCCGTTATCCTTGAAAGTCTAGAAGAACTTTCCTACAGACCCTTGCACTGATAATTTAAAAAGTTAAAGTAACTGAACCTAACTTGTGGAATTTTGGATACAGTATGAACGTGAGCAGTTATGGGTCCGTTATCCTTGAAAAGGCTCGAGAACTTTCCTACAAGACCCTTGCACTGACATTAAAAAGGTTAAAGTAACTATAACCTAACTTGAGGCTGGGAAAATTGCAGTATAGACGTGAGCAGTTTAATGGGTCCGTTATCCTTAGAAAGGCTAGAAGAACTTTCTACAGACCCACTGACATTAAAAAAGGATTAAAATAACTGAACCCTAACTTGAGGGCTGGGAATATTGCGCAGTATGAACGTGAGCGGTTAATAGGTCCATTATCCTTAGAAAAGGCTAAAGAACTTTCCTACAGACCCTTGCACTGACATTAAAAGGATTAAAGTAACTGAACCCTAGCAGGGCTGGGAATATTGCGCGAAGTATGAACGTGAGGCAGTTAATAGGTCCATTTATCCTTAGAAAGGCTAGAGAACTTTCCTACAGACCCTTACGCACTGTATTAAAAAGGATTAAAGTGTGAACCTAACTTGAGGGCTGGGGAAAATTTGTGCAGTATGAATGTGTGAGGCAGTTAATAGGTCCGTTATCCTTAAAAGGCTAGAAGAACTTTCCTACAGACCCTTGCTGACATTAAAATGATTAAAGTAACTGAACCCTAACGAGGGGTCCTGGGAAAATTGCGCAGTATGAACGTGAGCAGTTAATAGGTCGTTATCATTAGAGAAAAGACCCTTGCTGACATTAAAAGTTAAAGTAACTGAATCTAGCAGGGCTGGGGAAAATTGTGCAGACCTTGCACTGATATTAAAAGGAGTTAAAAGTAACTGAACCTAACTTGAGGGCTGGGAAAATTGCGCAGTATGAACGTGAGCGGTTAATAGGTCCGTTATCCTTAGAAAAGGCTAGAGAACTTTCTACAGACCCTTGCACTGACATTAAAAGGGATTAAAGTAACTGAACCTAACTTGAGGGCTGGGAAAATTGTCACAGTATGAACGTGAACGGTTAATAGGTCCGTTATCCTAGAGGAAAGGCTAGAACTTTCCTACAGACCTTACACTGACATTAAAGGATTAAAGTAACACGAACCTAACTTGAGGGGCTGAAAGGGAAAAATGTGCAGTATGAACGTGAGCGGTTAATAGGTCCGTTTATCCTTAGAAAGGCTAGAAGAACTTTCCTACAGACCTTGCACTGATATTAAAAGGATTAAAGTAACTGAACCTAACTTGGGGGGCTGGGAATATTGTGCAGTGATATGAACGTGAGCAGTTAATAGGTCCAAATTATCCTTAGAAAGGCTAGAGAACTTTCCTACAGACCCTTGCACTGACATTAAAAGGATTAAAGTAACTGAACCTAACTTGAGGGGCTGGGAATATTGTGCAGTATGAACGTGAGCGGTTAATAGGTCCGTTATCCTTAGAAAGGCTAGAGAACTTTCCTACAGACATGCACTGATATTAAAAGTGATTAAAGTAACTGAACCTAACTTGAGGTCTGGGAATATTGTGCAGTATGAATGTGAGCAGTTAATAGGTCCGTTATCCTTAGAAAGGCGAGAGAACTTTCCTACAGACCCTTACTGATATTAAAAGGATTAAAGTAACTGAACCTAACTTGAGGGCTGGGAATATTTGTGCAGTATGAACGTGAGCGGTTAATAGGTCCATTTATCCTAAGAAAGGCGAGAGAACTTTCCTACAGACCCTTGCACTGATATTAAAAAAGAAAATTAAAGTAACTGAACCTAACTTGAGGGGCTGGGAATATTGCGCAGTATGAACGTGAGCAGTTAATAGGTCCGTTATCCTTAGAAGGCTAGAAGAACTTTCCTACAGACCCTTGCACTGATATTAAATGATTACAGTAACTGACCCTAGCTTGAGGCCTGGGAATATTGTGCAGTATGAACGTGAGCAGTTAATAGGTCAGTTATCCTTAGAAAGAGCGAGAGAACTTTCCTACAGACCCTTGCACTGATATTAAAAGGATTAAGTAACTGAACCTAACTTGAGGGCTGGGAATATTGTGCAGTATGAACATCGAGCGGTTAATAGGTCCGTTATCCTTAGAAGGCTGAAGAGAACTTTCCTACAGACCCTTGCTGATATTAAAAGGATTAAAATAACTGAACCTAACTTGAGGGCTGGGGAATATTGTGCAGTATGAACGTGAGCGGTTAATAGGTCCGTTATCCTTAGAAAGGCTAGAGAATCCTTTCCTACAGACCCTTGCACTGACATTAAAAGGATTAAAGTAACTGAACCTAAATTCCCAGGGCTGGGAAAATTGTGAAGTATGAACGTGAGCGGTTAATAGGTCTGTTATCCTTAGAAAGGCTAGAGAACTTTCCCACAGACCCTTTGCACTGATATTAAAAGGATTAAAGTAACTGAACCTCTAACTTGAGGGCTGGGAATACAGCAGTATGAATGTGAGCGGTTAATAGGTCCGTTATCCTTAGAAAGGCTAGAGAACTTCTTTCCTACAGACCCTTGCACTGATATTAAAAGGATTAAAGTAACTGAACCTAACTTGAGGGCTGGGAAAATTGTGCAGTATGAACGTGAGCGGTTAATAGGTCCGTTATCCTTAGAAAGGCTAGAGAACTTTCCACAGACCCTTGCACTGACATTAAAAAAGGATTAAAGTAACTGAACCCAACTTGAGGGCTGGGAATATTGTGCATGAACGTGAGCGGTTAATAGGTCTGTTATCCTTAGAAAGGCTAGAGAACTTTCCTGGCACCCTTTGCACTGACAAAAGGATTAAAGTAACTGAACCTAACTTGAGGGCTGGGAAAATTGTGCAGTATGAACGTGAGCGGTTAATAGGTCCGTTATCCCAGAAAAGGCTAGGAGAACTTTCCACAGACCTCTTTGCACTGGCATTAAAAGGATTAAAGTAACTGAACCTAACTTGAGGGCTGGGAAAATTGTGCAGTATGAACGTGAGCGGTTAATAGGTCCGTTATCCTTAGAAAGGCTAGAGAACTTTCCTACAGACCCTTGCACTGACATTAAAAAAAGGATTAAAGTAACTGAAATCCCAATTTGAGGGCTGGGAATATTGTGCAGTATGAACGTGAGCGGTTATTAGTCCGTTATCCTTAGAAAGGCTAGAGAACTTCCTTACAGACCCTTGCAATTGACACATTTAAAGGATTAAAGTAACTGAACCTAACTTGGAGGGCTGGGAAATTGCGCAGTATGAATGTGAGCGGGTTAATAGGTCCGTTATCCGAAAGGGTAGAGAACTTTTCCTACAGACCCTTGCACTCGACATTAAAAAGGATTAAAAGTAACTGGAACCCAACTTGAGGGCTGGGAAAATTGTGCAGTATGAACGTGAGCGGTTAATAGGTCCGTTATCCTTAGAAAGGCTAGAGAACTTTCCTGGTGACCCTTGCACTGACATTAAAAAGGATTAAAAGTTAACTGTTCAACTTGAGGTCTGGGAAAATTGCGCAGTATGAACGTAAAGGGTTAATAGGTCCGTTATCCCCAGAAAGGCTAGAGAACTTTCCTACAGACCCTTGCACTGATATTAAAAGGATTAAAGTAACTGAATCTAACTTGAGGTCTGGGAAAATTGTGCAGTATGAATGTGAACGGTTAATAGGTCCGTTATCCTTAGAAAGGCGAGAGAACCTTCCTACAGACCCTTGCAATGATATTAAAAGATTAAAGTAACGGAACCTAACTTGAGGGCTGGGAAAATTGTGCAGTATGAACGTGAACGGTTATTAGGTCCGTTGTCCTTAGAAAGGCGAGAGAACTTTCCACAGACCCTGTAACTGATATTAAAAAGGATTAAAGTAACTGAACCTAACTTGAGGGTGGGAATATTGTGCAGTATGAACGTGAGCGGTTAATAGGTCCGTTATCCTTAGAAAAGGCTAGAGAACTTTCCTACAGACCCTTGCACTGATATTAAAAGGATTTAAAGTAACTGAACCTAACTTGAGGCCCGGGGAATATTGTGCATGAACGTGAGCGGTTAATAGGTCCGTTATCCTCAGAAAGGCTAGAGAATCCCTTCCCACAGACCCTTGCACCGATACTAAAGGATTGAAGTAACTGAACTCTAACTTGAGGTCTGGGAATATTGTGCAGTATGAACGTGAGCGGTTAATAGGTCCGTTATCCTTAGAGGCCAGAGAACTCTTCCTACAGACCTTGCACCGATATTAAAAGGATTAAAGTAACTGAACCTAACTTGAGGGCTGGGAATATTGTGCAGTACGAACGTGAAAGCGGTTAATAGGTCATCTTAGAAAGCCAGAGAACTTCCTACAGACCCTGCACCGATATTAAAGGATTAAAGTAACTGAACCCAACTTGAGTGGGCTGAACATTGTGCAGTATGAACGTGAGCGGTTAGGTCCGTTATCCTTAGAAAGGCTAGAGAACTTTCCTACAGACCCCTTGCACTGACATTAAAAAGGATTAAAGTAACTGAACCTAACTTGAGGGCTGGGAAAATTGGGCAGTTATGAAACGTGCCAAAGACCGCACTGACATTAAAAGGATTAAAGGTCCGTTATCCTTATGAAAGGTTATCCTAGAACTTTCCTACAGACCCTTGCACTGACATTAAAAGGATTAAAGTAACTGAACCTAACTTGAGGGGCTGGGAAATTGTGTGCAGTATGAACGTGAGCGGTTAATAGGTCCGTTATCCTTAGAAAGGCTAGAGAACTTTCCTACAGACCCTGTAATTGACATTAAAAAAGGATTAGTAACTGAACCCAACTTGAGGGCTGGAAAAATTGTGCAGTATGAACGTGAGCGGTTAATAGGTCCGTTATCCTTAGGAAAGGCTAGAGAGAATCTTCCCTACAGACCATTGATTTCAAAGCAACTGAACCTAATTTGACTGGGAAAATTAAAAAGGATTAAAGTTAACTGCCAGAGAATCCTAACTTCGGCACCGACATTAAAAGGGGAATATTGTGCAGTATGAACGTGAGCGGGTTACTAGGTCCGTTATCCCAGAAAGGCTAGAGAACTTTCCTACAGACCCTTGTACTCGACATTAAAAAGGATTAAAGTAATGAACCTAACGAGGGCTGGGAAAATTGTGCAGTATGAATGTGAGCGGTTAACAGGTCCGTTATCCTTAGAAAAGATGAAGAACTTTCCTACAGACCCTTGCACTGACATTAAAAAGGATTAAGTAACTAGACCTAACTTGAGGGCTGGCAGTATGAACGTGAAATTAGAATAGGTCCGTTATCCTTGAAAGGTTGAGAACTTTCCTACAGTTGATATTAAAAGGATTAAAGTTATCAACTTGAGGGCTGGGAAAAGCAGTAGAGTTAATAGGTCCGTTTCCAGAAACAGAACCCTTGCACTGATATTAAAGGATTAAAAGTAAAATTGAACCCAACTTGAGGGCTGGGAAAAAATTGCGCAGTATGAACGTGAGCGGTTAATAGGTCGTTATCCCCAGGAAAGGCTAGAGAACATTCCTACAGACCCCGCCTGACTTGCAACTTGATATTAAAAAAGGGATTAAAAGGTAAGAACTGAACCTACTGACATTAAAAAGTGGGCGCGGAATATTGTGCAGTATGAACGTGAGCAGTTAATAGTCCGTTATCCTTAGAAAGGCTGAGAACCTTTACAGACCCCTGCACTGATATTAAAAGATTAAAGTAACGAACCTAACGGGGAAAATGCGCAGTATGAACGTGATATTGTGACCCAGTATGAACGTGAGGGCAGTTAACGTGAGCGGTTAACAGTCCGTTATCCTTAGAAAGGCTAGAGAACTTTCCACAGACCCTTGCACTGACATTAAAAGGTTAAAAGAAACTGAGACCTAACGAGGGCTGGGGAATGTGTGCAGTATGAACGTGAGCAGTTATAGGTCCGTTATCTTAGAAAGACTAGAACTTTCCCTACAGACCCTTGCACTGACATTAAAAAGTTAAAGTAACTGAACCTAACGAGGGCTGGGAATATTGTGTGCAGTATGAACGTGAGCGGTTAATGGGTCCGTTATCATAGAAGGCTGAGAACTTTCCTACAGACGCCACTGACATTAAAAGTTAAGTAACTGAACCTAACCAGGGCTGGGAATGCGATGAACGTGGCGGTTAATAGGTGAACGTGAGCGAGAACTTTCACAGACCCTTGCACTCCATTAAAAGGATTAAAGGCTGAACCTAACTTTCTGGGAACAGACAGTATGAACGTATTATATAGAAAGAGTTAAAGATAAAGGATTAGTAACTGAACCTAAGGGCTGGGAAAATTGTGCAGTATGAACGTGAGCAGTTATGGGTCCGTTATCCTTAGAAGAGCTGAGAACTTTCCTACAGACCCTTGCACTGACATTAAAAGGATTAAAATAACTGAACCCTAGCAGGGCTGGGAAAATTGTAGATATGAATGTGGGCAGTTAATGGGTCCGTTATCATGAAAAGGCTAGAACTTTCCTACAGACCTGCACTGACATTAAAAGTTAAAAGTAACTGAACCCTAACGAGGGCTGGGAATATTGTGCAGTATGAACGTGAGCGGTTAATGGGTCCGATTATCCTTAGAAAAGAAGACTTCTACAGACCCTTTCCTACAGACCGCACACTGACATTAAAAGGATTAAAATAACTGAACCTAACAGACCCTTGCGACATTAAATTAAAAGGATTAAAGTGAGGGCTGGGAAAATTGTGCAGTATGAACGTGAGCGGTTAATAGGTCCGTTATCCTTAGAAAGGCTGAGAGAACTTTCCTACAGACCCTTGCACTGACATTAAAAGGATAAAAGTAAGAACTTTTTCCTACAGGTCCGTTATCCTTAGAAAGGCTAGAGAACTTTCCTACAGACCCTTGCACTGACATTAAAAGATTAAAGTAACTGAACCTAACTTGAGGGCTGGGAAAATTGTGCAGTATGAACGTGAGCGGTTAATAGGTCCGTTATCCTTAGAAAGGCTAGAGAACTTTCCTACAGACCCTTGCACAGACCTTTCACTGATATTAAAAGGTTAAATAACTGAACCTAACGAGGGCTGGAAAATTGGCAGATATGAATGGGCATTAATGGTCCCGTTATCTTGAAGACTGAACCCAGGCCTTG
>CAHIKZ030003939.1:0-52488 GCA_903632075.3 Acanthosepion pharaonis
GAAAACTCTGCTTAAAGAGATTGGCAGTCGATGAATAAAAAAGGTCAGAAAGAAAAATCAATGCATGTCAATTACATAAGAGAGATTGAGATCGGCAAGACAAACATGGGACTGGTAGATAGAAACAGTCATTTAATGCAAGATATACTTGTGCATTAAACAGAAAAAACTGCTCAAATCCTGAGGTGGAAATTAAGAAGGATATCTGTCTTTCTCCAGAGACAGTGGACATGAAATAATGTCAGATTTAAAAAAAAAAAAAAAAAAAACACTATTTTTAAACAGAGCAATTTAAGCTTATTCTATGACTTGTTTTAGGAAAGGAATTTCCAATCCTAGTAAGTTTAGTTCATTTTCTCTGATTAGGCTTAGATTAGATCATGATGACTGCTGGAAAGTGTACAAAGCAAGACATTTAACAGGCAAGAAATCTCAAGTACTGAATCTGAACTCATGAACTGCCTCCAATCAGGTCAATAAAACAATTACTACACAGTATAGAATTTAGTCAGAATTTAAGCATGAGAAAAACTTCTTCAGTAATGAGGAAAAAAAAAAAAAAAAAGAGACTAAAAATTAAAATCTGAGAATAGATTCAAATTCCATAAAAATTAAAATTATTCTGTATTTTGAACATTTATTTTGGTGAAAAATAATTCAGTGCAGGCCTTCAAACTTTCTAAGCTGCCATTGTTACTAGCCTGCATATGAACAATTATTTACAACAGATTACGTAAGAAGTCAACAATTTTAAAGTTAGTTTAAACAAAAACAACACAAAGATATTGGATAAAACTAAAATATAAAGAATGTCAAATGCAAAATGTTTCAATCTTTACCATAAATAGTATGATTCTGTATTCAATGCAAATACCAATCACATTGATTTATGGAAATGGAGAGAAAATAGCATTGGCAAAGAGAAAGGCTTCCCTAGTAATGGTTTAAATCAGCAGCAATCAACAATAAACAAAAAGGAAATTAAAAATAAATGAAAGTGCAAAAAAAAAAGAAAATGCATACATATAATTTTTGTAAGCCAGAGTCAAGAACTAAATTCTACACAATACCAGAATATTGCAATTGCAAAGTTAAAAATAAAAAAAAACTGCAGTTTTTGATAGAAAAATACTACCCAGAAAAATTATTATAAGAAAGACATTAAATACATTAGATTACATTCTAATTTTCTAATTCATGTTGCTTTATAAAAATTGGATTGTCAGAAATTTCAACATGAATCAAAGAAATAAAGACAAATTTTTTTAAAAAATACAGTGAGGGGGGGAAAAAAGGTGTTTAAGTATATGCCAATTTTAATGTAACAATGTTGCATGCTTCCTTTAAAAACAAAGCATTTTTCTCATCTGTCTGACAGCTAACTTAAATAAAGAAATTTTACCTCGCAGTAGCCATTATGATGTTTCAATCTTTCATGTCTATTTTCAATGCATCCTTGTCAAATCTGCAATTGGTGTAAATATTTACAACCAGTCTTTCCAGAAACATGCAACAGGAAACTGAAGATATAGTAAAATGCAAAACTTGGAGCAGTTGATTGAGGTCTTCAATTTCACAAAGTGAACAAATAAAAGAATGGCCAGTTGCACAAAAATAAAAGGACAACTTTCAAAAGTTGAAAAAAATGAACAAACAATGCAAGCCTAAACATTCTATTTTGGTATGCAGAAATATGGGGATTTATGACTCATGCTTAATTTCTGAACTTATCCATGAGAATTAATACCTAGAAAATTAAACAACATAAAACTAGAATGGGACACAGACAATGGGTTTCCAATAAAAATTCTGGAGGTGTGGTGGTATGCTGGGGAGGGCGGGGATGAAAATAAACTTCTTCAAAATGTTTACAAAATTAAAAAGAAAAATGACACACAACTTTATTGGTCTGTAAGAATTTTCAAGAAAAATGTCTTTTGAAGATGAATAAAGACTTGAAAAGTAATGGAAATAAATGAACTAAGTATTTAGTTTTAGAAAGTTCTGTTTGCTTAGCAGCAAAGTTTGGCAAAGGACAGTGATGAATCAACTCAAATGAGTGTCAATTTTTTTTGCGCTTTTTTTTCCTTATTTGTTTTAATTTCCATTTTTGGTTTGTATTCATTGCTTTGAAAACAGCAAAACAAACATGATTTACTGAGAAAAGAATGGTTTTCCTATTAAAGACAGTTTTATTTTTACTTATCAGAACACTGTCCGATTTCAGAACCAACATCTTCAGTACTAAAAGAAACAAGAGTAAATATTGTCCCTCCTGTGAATTATGGTGGATGGAAGAAAGTGAATAGGAATAAACCTGATGGAAGGAATCACAGAGAATAAAACGTATTTTGCCTGGCACTTAGGCCAGAAAAAAAAAGATCAGGCAGTGTCTGGAAAATTACTTGAAACATGAATTAACTTTAACTCTTCCAGAAGATAACCACTGAGAGGAGGGCAGTTTGAGGAGTTTCATTCTGAGAAGTCTCTTAAGAAACTGGCACTTTCCATTATTTGCTTCTCTCAATCTTCAAGAAACAAAGTTGTTCAACTCCAGGAATGACCAAATAACATCTGGAGTCAACAGTTAAAAGCTATAACCTTTGTAGAGTCAGGTATTTCTGTCAAATCTATTCTTCAACAAATAATTCCACAACAAAGAAATTTGTCTCTGAAACAGAAGATTTCAGCATAATATCTGGCTTTCATTGGGGATGTGATGTTCACTTTAGTCAAGTTAAAATGAAAAAAGTAAATAGTTTTGGATATACATCATCACATCTTATAAGCACATGCCAAAGAATCAAGAATCATTTCTGAATTATATGTTGTTTCTAAATGAAACAATGATAAACAAGAACTACAAATCATCATCACTGAGAGAGATAAGACATGGTAAGTGCATATGACAAGAATGCCCGCCACTGCACCAGGGTCTCAAAAAATACTTTTCAGGTGTGGGTGGGAAATAATTATCAATACAAAAACAAATGATTTTTATAAACAATAAATATCAATTTCATGAAAGTGATTATTTAGCTTAACAATCTTAAGTCTTGAAACCTAGTAAGTGTAAAGAGATGATAACATTCCACATTGAATCTGAATATGCAATGAATCTGACAGGTAAAAACTGTCATATCAATTAAAAACATTGAGTGAGTCAGTGTGAATTCAATGAAATTTCATTACAGGATCAAAACAGACTATTGCATCTCTTGAGCAATATAAATGTGTCTCTTTTGTGGATTAAAAAGCTAATGAGTAAATTTGTTGACTTTACTATTTTTGTAAATAGGACTTTCTTATTAGATACATTTTAAAATTCATAGACAAGATAAAAATGGCAAAAATTTTGATCATTATTCTAGGCTGTTAGCTATTTATTAAATCCAAGCCAACCAGATCAACAAAACAATCAAAATATTCTACAACAATTAAGTTTATTTGATAATAAAATTAGTATTTCAATTATGGAACATTAAATTTAATTCCCACCAAGATTTCATCATTTAAATCACCTTGAAGTGAATATTTTTCTATCTTCTTCAAAATTAACATTATGAAAATGAAGTCAATATTTACTACATGTCGAAAAAAATAGTTTGTTGTATATTTCTTTTTTATCTACTCGAACACAATATTCTATGAAACAATGAAAATGATTTTCTTGTGAAAATGGTTTGAGACAAAATTTGATGAAAAAGTTTGCCATTTATTTATCAAAAAAGATTCTTATGCTGTTTGATTCAATGACAAATTCAGCCATTGTTTTAGAAAAAAAAAAAATTACCAATGTCATTTTCTGAGATTTGAATTCTCAAGTTCTACCTTGGCTTTTGTAAAATCTATCAACCTTAACAAAATTTACAGACAAGTAATCTTAAGGTATCACTAAACTTTGCATTGAAATGTGCAAAACAAGACTGAAATTTGTTATAAAACAAATTTCTCTAAAAAATACATGAAGACAATGGTGCTAAAAAGAATTCTACTTTCTGCCATTTTCAGGCAGTAACATAATTTTAATAATCTGGTGGCAAAGACCAGCCAACAACTGGATTGAATGGCATTCATGATGCAGCATTTTTATTTATTTTTAATAGTTTTATAAATTTTATACTTAAAGTATTCACATAGCAAATAAAAAAAAAAACAGGGAACTAACAATTACACGAGTAACTGTCTAGAAAATGACATGAATGACAAATTATACAAATATTAATTTACTTTCATAAATGCACAAAAGTTTCCAAAAGCTGTAGTCATATATTTGAGGTTTGTTGGCTTTCATTATAATAAACCCAAGAATAAATAAAAAATTCCTGCCACTAAACTGCCAAGTCTGTTTGGAACTGATCCTTATTCTTTGAATGAGAAGTCTCTCAGGTCACAAACTGAAAATCAGATACCAGTAATCCTATTACTTGGTTTAACATTGCTTACATCAATGAAAACAAATTGAGAAATGCCATCAAGTATTTAGAAGATTCATTCATTCACACACACACACACACACACACACGAGAGTAGCCCTCAACTTCCTTAATTTCCAATTGAAATAGCATCATTTTTATCAAATCATATAGTGGGTTCCCAAGAGAGAATCCAGGAACAACTTCCCTGCACAAAATATTGGACTTTAATCATTATGAAACATGATTTTATCTTTGACTTAAAAATTGATTGAACATGTTGCTTCTTTAGTGAAGACAAAAGAAAAATCCAAACTGCTTCTAATTTGAAAAGAAGACTATTTCTACCAAGACCCAAACAGGCACCAAAGGTCCTAAAAGTATCTGAAGAATTCAAGCAAAAATCAGGCTCACAATTTTAGCATTTCAACACTTGTAGAAATAAACACTGGAATATTTGAAAATCTTTTCCAAATAAAATAATTCAAAACCAGAACACAAAGCATTTAAAACACTGACTGAAGTGGTGCAAAAATCTATTTTAATAATACCACAAAAGAAAGTAACAAATGTAACAATTACCATGACACTGAATAAAGAAAAATTTTAAACAATCTTTCAACAATATTTTCTTATCCTATGAATATCTTAAATGAGTATCAAAGTTGAAATTGTTAAAAAGTTTGAAACTGGATTTGCATTAACTTTACATTTTCAAATTTCTGGCTGGTTTATAGAAATTAATTGCTATCATATTACAAATTTAAATGCATTAATTATGCATTATTTTTTCTTTCCCCAGTTTTTAAATGAAATCCAATTAACTGGTCAAATTCTTTTTTTTTTATTCCCTTAACACTTGTAAGGAAAATAATGATATAGACGATGTTCTTTCATCTCTAAGCCTGAAAAGAATATTTATTAATGGCACCAGATTATAAATTCCAAGATTATTTTATTTCAGTTTTTAATAGACAATTAGAAATGTGTAAGTCTACTTTGTTTGGCAAGACAAAGTCAGGTAACATCCTTATCAAATTTACTATTATACACATTCCACATAAGAGTACAACAATTTCAAAAGATACACGTTATCCTGTAAATGTACAGTACTGACATAATTGCCAAAGCAAGTATTTAAAGTTTCATACTTTGATGGGATTTACAAAGTCAGTTATAGGCATACAATTTTGCACAGCAGCAGAAGAAAATGTTGGGTTTAAGAATGCAATGGTCAGAGGTTCAATAATTGGAAAACAATCATTGATTAAGCCTCCTAATTTAATGGGATATCATTCTGTAGATGCATACCCATCCAACATAGATAAGATAAAGCCAATGGATAAGAAATTCTTTTTATAAATTGATGTGAGAAAAATTAGTTCTCAGATCTTCCTTTTGGAAGAATTTTTTTTAAAAATCTGCAAACATTACAGTTACCATTTTAGATAAGTCATATGACAGTTAAAATGGTCTCTTTGCTTGAGGCCGACAAATTTATCATATACTAGAGACAGTATTATTTTTTGTGCAACTATCTTAACAAGTAGCACTTGATGCTTTTGCAAAAAAAGAAAGATAATACTGACATGCTTAAGATGTAAAAAAGAAATCAATTCTCACTACTGTTTTCAATTAGTACTTTCCTATCAATATCTAAAGAGGAAAAATACTGTGTCAATATCTATGATCGCCAAGCCCCTGTTCATGACATTGTTTCTGTATTTTCCAAAAAATATCAAAGTTGGATTGCCTCTCAAAGACAGGAAATGAACCAAAACAAATCTCGTGTCCAGACAATGGAAACATACTCAGTGCTTAGGGTTTTTGATTGTTTGCTTAGTTGTGCTAAGTGTCTACTGAGTATCAAATATGCATAGAATAAGAAAATATCACTATCTAAACTATTTACAGCTAATTGTGAAATTGTAAGCCAAAGAATTTGTGTCTAAAGCAAGAGATTTGAAAACTATCTACAAAGGTTTGAGAAAAAGAATACTTTAAGAGAATGAGGAGAAGAGAATTGTTGACTTGGGAAGTGGGAAGGTGTACAATGCATTCAAGTAATAAAAAGCCATAAGCCGCACTTTTGAAAAGAAAACCAAATACAGAAAATATACAACAGCTCTCAACCAATGTATGTTTGGGAGTGTGGTTCCAAATTGTAGAGGCGTCAACTGAGAAGCAAGGAAAGAAGTGTCAGCTTTTGAGATAGGCAGCATCTGATTTGCAAGAGAATTTCCATTGCTTCCGTTAAGACAGTTCTAATGATCACAGCTCCAAGTATAGACTGTATCCACAAGGCTAGTGGACAATTTTATTTTTTTTATATTTTTTTTTTTATTGGGGATTAAAAAAGTTCAGAGAATGTCTTTAGCTGACAACTGGAGTAAAAACAAAAACAAAATAATGCCCCCGCATTTTTCTAGGGCATAGTATCCCTACCTCTCAGCCCCAATGGGTAGATTCAACTGGTGCGAATATTTACTCTTCAGCATGATGGTTGGCTGTCCATTCAGCTGTCAGAGATTCTGTTTATTTAAAAGCAGCAACCAGAAGAATGCAATATATCTATTACGATGATGATGATAGTGAGATGAGATGATAAGCAGAAACCAATTTGTGCAACCTCTCTCTCATCAGATGACTAATTGGTAGATGCAATTCAAAGCTAATTAGTATAATTTAGACAAACCAACCATGAAGTAATACAGGACAACTGACCAATTAAAACAAGTGTTTTCAACATATACACTGAATGTTTGTGTTTTTATGACATATACTACTGGGTATACTAACAACAAAATTATTGATGAAAAAAAAAAAAAAAAAAATTAAGTTACCCCACTAATGCACTCACTCCCCTCAAAGCCAACTGTAAATGCACAAGGCCAATTCAGATTGTCATCTTTTGTAGGATTTGCCAAAAGCACAAAAAACATACAAAATTCAGAAAGATTTTATTTTTTAAATTTAGATATTACTTATTACCCGCATCCCCTCCCAAGCTTCTTGGCATATGTGTGCATAATTGGGAGTAGGGTTAGGAGTTTACATTTTTTTTAGTTTTTCACTTAGATTACTTTTTCTCCTTTTTTTAAGCTAAGATTAAAATAAATATTTTGGCATGTGCTTTTGTTTCTTAAAATACTTTAACCAAATAAGATTGATTTTGGAAGCTCTAATATAAACAAAAAAATTTACAAAAAGACATTGTTTACTCACTAGTATATATGGAAAAAAAACATTCTAGTGAGATGGCAGCAAACCCTAGCTGACTGAGGTAGACCCAGGAAGTGAATGATTGCCAAAGGGGGAGAGAGAGAGAGGTTTGATAAGTAAAGGTTTCCTTTGAAATATTTTACATTTTTGTTGCTTTCTTTAGGCTCTGTCTCAACCAAAATGACGCACAAACATATTTGTGTGTGTGTGTGTGTGTGTGTGTGTGTGTGTTTGCGCGCACCAATGAATACTAGCATTCACCAGTAGAGATTGTCTGAATTTGTCCCTGCTCAGCTATCCATCTTGTATTTTGGCTGGACAATTTCTCTGGCAGTTGGTCACACTAGCCAGTAGAGGTCAGTGTTTGGCATGGAGCCAGTGGATTTGTGAAGGCAAGTAACCACACATTAGCAGGGAGTGCTTAAAGCTTGAAATCTTCACGGGCAGCAAGATTAGTAAGAGTTTTCTTAATCCTGAGGGCAGTGAGCCGAGCAGCAGCACTGTGGTACCAACATTCTTTCATTAGGCGTGCCATGTGACAAGCAGTCTACAAAGAAAATGGGCATTTTAATGAATATCATACCAAACAATAATTAAGATTTAGCAAAAGACAAAATTCAGCAAAGCAAGTGTTAAATCAAGGAGACAATTAAGTATTAAAATAAAAACTAAGTAGTTTCACTTACAAAGCAACTATAGGTTCCACTAAGATCAATAGCCACAAATGTTTCATATTTACAGTTACTCTAAATAAGGTTCCAGGCTTTAAACATCTGTTGGATCCAGAAATCAAGTGGAACTCGTATATACAATCCATTGCTAAAAATGCTGGAAAAATGGTCAGCTCATTGTACCACTTCAGAAAGTACCTGACTCCTACCATGCTTTATTTTCAGAAGAATCAGATCAAACCAAAATGGAGTATTCCTGCCATATCTGGACTGGAGATGTTCAAACCTCATTTTCCAGCCTTGATTGAGTACAAAATAATTTGCAATGTCATGTAGTAGATTACTTATTCTCCACTCTGCAGCCTCTTTCTCACAGACACAACATTGTAATTCTATCACTATTTCTATGGCAATGTTTAGATGAGCACTCCATTCTTTAGTTCCACAAGCCTCAAACAGCTAGGACATGCCATGCTACTTCCATGGAGATTAATCAAACTCATTTCATTCATATTCAAAAATTTCAAAATGAAGTTCCAACACAGCTTTTTCCCAACAACTGCTACCATGGGAGAGACTCCCACATGGATGCTTCCCTGAACACTACAATTTTAGCCTTAAGTCAAGAGTCAATTGTTATCTATCCTCATTTCCTCTTATTTTCCCTTTCATTCATATCACACACCTCATTTTATTTATCATAATTATTCCAACAGTAACCCTTTACTTTGAGTGACTCTTGAGTTTTGTATTGGGTGAACTTCAGTATAATAAAAAAAAAAGAAAAATGTTTACTGGTTAAGTCAGGCAGACTATATCTTTTCCAAACATCAATTCAATGTTAAATGATATTGAATAAATTAAAACAAACATATTTTTCTTGTTTTCCTTAAAGAATATATGCCACATATTTTTAATATGTAATTTGAAAAGTCTAATATTAAAAAAAAAAAAGTTTCTTACTTCATTGGTTTGCCATCTGTTGGGGATGGTGGGTCGAAGTTTTTCTACACATACAACTTTCCTCATATCATCCAGAGTTGGATCAGAAGGCACCATATCATAAAATGGTAGTTCATATTCCTCATAAGAAGAATAATAATCTAAAAAGTCAACATTTCATCAATCTGTAACAGTTTCAAGGATCAACGTTCATGAATTATTATCAAGTCACCAATATACTGAGAGCAGAGAAAGGCTATATAATACACATTTGGAAGTTATTCATAGCATTTATTTTATGGTCTCTAATAAAATCTACAATGTTTGCTTATGAATTTAATGCAAAAAAAAAAAATAAATAACATTTTTAATTTCCTTGTTGACACACTTAATGACAAATTATTCTATATACATCAGATACAGATTCACAGTGGTCCCATAAAAAAGGCTTTAAAAAGAATTTGTTTTAAATATGTATCATAGAACCTGGTTGAGGAATACTGAAATGAACCAAGTTAATGTTATAGATCACATAAAAAAGTAATTTCAACTTTCAGTACAATTATAAAAACAAATAGCTAGCTGATTTATAGTTCCAAATGCAAGGCAAATCTAGTTTTCTAAGTCTGAAAGTAAAATAATGCAAAACAAAAATAATCCCTTCATTCACAAATTCAAGAAAATTAAATTCTCATTGCTAATGTGAATCTGAAAGATGTGGAACTTATTGAAAAAAAAAAAAAAAAAAAAAAAACTTGCATTGAATAAGAAATCTACATGGAACAGATTGCTACTAAAATTATTTCTAAACAACTTTAATGTTTCAGTGAAGATGCTTAGACAAAAGTCAAAATTTTAGCTTTGTGTTAAAAGAGCAGAACATAAAAAACATATTTGGCATGGTAGGACTGATAAAAAGTGGACAATATTTTCTATTAATGAGCTAAAGAACATTAACAAAAAAATGTTCTCATGTAGTAATTCAGGAAATTTCAATTCAAGAAAAGAATAAATTTGATTACACTTACTAAATCCATTACAACGTCGGGCAGTTTCCCATAAAACCAAACCATAAGAATAAACATCTGCCCTTTTAAAAGAATCAAACTGCCGAACATTAATCGTTTCATCTAAAGCCTCTGGGGCCATGTAACGTTTTGTCCCAACACGAGTATTGTGAGGAATGTCAATCTGATCAGTCTCAGAATCATGCCGCACTGCCAAACCTAAAATGATAAAAATGACAGTGCAAAAAAGAAATCAATTGCATAACAGAAATGATGTCTACTATTTGAAAACAGGGATGTAATTATTTCAAAATATTCCTGTTTTCTATTAGTTGGATTAATAAGTTTGACATAGAATTGTTAGATTAATTTTAATCTGAAATGTTCACTGTATACATATAAGTACTGTGATAATAGAGAAATAGTGGATTAAGTGCATTGATAAGGAAGGAGAACATCATGAAAATAAATTTTCATTCCTCATTAGCCTACAACATTTACATATAAATTCTAATTAAAACAGAAATTTGAAAATAAAATAAGCTGATTCTAACAAGATAAGCTGAAAGTATGTGAGAGGTTACTGAAAATTTCTCAGTCCAACCAAATTTCTAATGTTTTATCATTTGGTCACATTTTTCAAAATGGGTTCAACTGAAAGCTTTACACAACAGCAATATTAAAATTTTATAAAAGACAGTTAACTCTCAAAAATTAATACTGCTAATTTAAGGAAAACAGAGATGTTAGAAATCTGAGGATTAAGAAAAAAATAAATTGTCTTCCCTAAAATACAAAACAATGAACATTTTAGGGTTTTTTTTTTCATGGCATACAGAAGAAGTAAAATGAAGCATAAACTTGGTTGAAGATTATTGACTTCCTTACATAAAATATAACTCAGTAATTTTTTTTAAAATCAATATCTTTGTTATAATAATAACAAAATAATTTCAAAATATTTTTTAATATTAGGGTATTGGTTATAAAAATTTTTTGCAATTTGTTCTCAATGTTAGATCTTTTTAAACTTTTTTTTTTTTCATAACACAAATATCTCCATTTCTGTATATTGCTTCAATTTTTTTTTTACACAAAGTTTATAAAAATTCTAGCTAACTTTTTTATATACAATTTTTTTATCTCATGGATATCACGTGTCATTTAAAGCAAAGTTAATCACTACACTTATTGTATTTATTGCAAATTACTGATGCAAGGGAAGTAACTTATTAGGTACGATCATTTTTAGATATGCTCTAATTTTTTGGAAATAATTTCTTATTTGACATTATTTCTTATTAATATAAACATTTTTATTATATGTACCCACTACAAATAACGTTTATAGTAATTAGATGTGCTCTCTAAATCTAACAGAACTTAGATTGTCTCTAAATTGTGACAGCATAAAAGAGAAAGTAAATTTGGTAAACAAAATATTTTTTTTTATTTTATAGATAAGCAATCAGGGTGGGGAAAGGTTTCTTTCAATAAAATTATTTTTGATACACCCTTAAAATTGAATTAAAACTCAAAATCAGATCCTATTTTTATTTTTTTTATAAAACAAGATTCTTCTTTTAATGTATAAGCAGAAAAGAGAAGAGAAATTTATCTGAAACTGAATTAAAATGAGAAATACATATCTTTAATTTACATATTGAGCATAAGTTTACATACACAAATAAAAACAAAAAACACAGTGATTTCCATTTTCCACTACCTTGTACTTACCAAGGTCAGCAATGCAGCAGGTCCGATTACTTTTAACCAAGATATTTTTACTTTTTAAATCTCGGTGAGCAATAGCAGGTTTGCCTGGGAAAAAAAAAAAAAAAAAAAAAAAAAAAAAAAAAAAAAAAACGGATGGGTTAAAAGCATTCTTACTAAAAAAAAAAAAAAAAAAACAGAATCACAAAAAAAAAAAAAAATGGAATATGTTTTTCAAACAGTCTCCAATTTTTGAAAATTCCTTATATAGCACACTTAAGTCAAGCAAATTACTAAGGATTTTTTTTTTTTGAAGAGGCTCCGTAAATACAAAAGACAAAAACTTAAAAAGGTTTTAGAGATTTTTATTTTGGATTCATTTAATAAGCTATTCTACTGTACTTCTACCTTGTACATATATTTTAATTTGAATAAGCTTGTTTAACTGGCCTTTTACCAATTTTTCAGCATTTTATTTTAAAAGATCATCTGAAAAAAATGTACAGAAATACCTAATTTCAGCAGGTTTTTGCTTACAAACTGACATCAAAATTTTACTTTCAAGAATAAATCCAAATAAAAATATTTTTTATATTAGATACATTGAATGGAAAATATATTCAAACCAGAATTCTAATTATGAATCACCACCACAAGCAAAATGTGCAAGTTTTTCCTGTATTTGATAAGTGAAAATTGTGCAAAAATTATAAATGATTACAAACAAAGCTAATCCTTACACAATTTGATAGGTCATAATTAATAAAAACAAAAAAAAAAGATAAAAGGGTATATAACACCCTAATATTGCTGGGTACAAATTATAAGACAGCTGTTTTAAATTTGCATTCTTTATTGAAACTAAAACTAAAAACTATTACATAATTACCTAAATTGTTTATAACATATTACATTATAATATATCTAAATTGTTCAGTATAATTTCCCTTTGAAATAAATGAAGGTCTTATTTGATATCACAATGATTTAGTAATAATGTATTTGTTCCATGCTTTTTGTCCATATACAATTTGTGAAGCTTCAGTAGTTAATTTAATTGCTCTTTCCAGACCTTATGAAGGTACAGGTAAATTCAGAAACTCCAATGTTCCATTCATTAAAACCCCTTGTAGTTCATTAATTGAAAAGCCTTCTGCAAACACAGGTTCACAAACTCCATTTGATAAGAGCTTAATCAGATTTAACCAGAGTGTCACTTCAGAGTTGAATGTAATTTTTTTAAATTTCTTTGGTGGCTCGCTACTTCTGAAGCAAAAAAAAAAAATTATTTTGCTGTAAATTTTTTAATGAAAAGTTCTGTATTTCAGACAAATTGATTTATTCTCTGGATAATGTTAAAAGAAATGGTTATTGGTTAAGGAATTTATTATCCCTTTTAATTTCAAATCAACTGTATATATTTCAATTATAAATTTTATAAGGCTGTACAATTTATTATAGAGTTTTTGTGAATAGGCACCTCTGGTCCATGAACATATTAACCAGGCAGCAAATTTAGGGTTCACTTTCTCTCAAGAAATTCCTACTGCATATTCTAAAAGCAGTCTCTGGTCACCACTTAAATCTTTCATTACCCCTGCAGTACGATATAAGTTATCCAGAGGGCCAGTGTTAGTGTTAAATTTTAACTGGAGAAAATCCTGTTAATCATTTCCACAAAATTTCCCAAGAGGACCAGTAAAAGTGGTAGGGATTCTTGAAGTTCCATCAATGTACTTAAAAACAGCTCTAAATGGAAGTTCATTTTGATGAAGTGAACAGACATGGTGCAACTTTCTTTTTTTTTTTTTCTCCAGAGATGTAACAAACCATGCCTCACAACCAGTGTTTGTATTGGTATTGTCCACAAGAACTGCCTTAATGGAATTTATGCTGTTGAATTCTTCTAAAACAGCAGCAACATCCTCTGCTGGAACACAACACCAGTTGCACCAATGTTAGAGATAACTCTGTGGTTGAGATATCTACTTTCTATGTTCAAAGTTTCTGGTGAAAAACTCAAGTAGTGCTATGGTCATTTGGTTTTCTTAATTTTTTACTGTTGTTTTCCTTTTGAAATCTTTGTATTGCAATGTATCCTTATCAACTCTGCATTTAACACCAATGTAGATGATATTTTCATGGTTCTGAACATGCTTTTTTTGATGGTGGTGTAGCCTTTTCCTGTCTATTTTGACTTATCAATGATAATGTCCTCAAAGTTAAGGCTTCAATAAAAGAAAGCATATATTTCTAAGAATCTATTAGGCCAGCCCCCAAATTTGGAAGATACATCACCCTTAATAAGTTCCATGGCATATCTAGGGACTGTAAGTTCCCTTAGACTGTCTCCCTGGCTCAAAACTGTCATCGGTTGTTTCTTCATTGGAAGACATTAGTAGAAAAAATATCTGTAGAAACAACATATGTAGAAGAATCTTGTTGATATCTTTTGCCTGTATAATTTCTCTAATACAGCTTTTTTTTTTTTTTTTTTTTTTTTTTTTTTTTTGGCAGCATCTTTGTCAATAGTTCCAAATTGGAAACTGCCTTTTTGTCCTGTTTTTTTCTCTCTGATCATTTAAAATATTCCCTTTCTTCAAAGGGAACCTGAAATTTCAATGTTTATAAGTTTAAAAACAGATCTAGCATATATGATAAATATGAAGGAAAATATAAAATATTATTTACCAGAAAGGAAGATTATCAAAAGTAAATTTATATTTTTTTAAATTTTTTCAAAAAGTCAGGACATAAACTAAAAAAAATTAAAAAAAGAAATAAGCATAGAATTAACATTAATTTCTTGTGAGGAGAACAAGTGCAAACATTACTATATTTTAATAAAATTTCAAAATTAAATTTGAAATAAAAATAGAATAGAAACTTGCCTAAAAATGGAAATAGTTTCTTCCATGGAAATAAAAAACAGTTTTAAATAAATGCCAGTCACTTTTGAAAATACAAAATTATGTAGATTAAACAAAATGTTTTACTTTCTGTTTCAAAAAATTAAGTTGTATAAAAATTCAAAAAGAAAAAATTAATGACAAACAAATGAATAGTGTGTTTCAGGGCAAATGTTTTATAATGGTCAAAAAAAAGTTCCAGGAAATATTAAAATAAAATTTTGTGTTTTGACATTTTTTTTTTATTTTTAGGGTTTTGTGTGTTTTTTTTGAGAATTAGTTTAATTTTTTTTTATTGAAAAAAAAACCTAAATTTCTTAAATGTTTCAGGAATAGTTTTTCAGACAATGTTTTAAATACTTTATTTAATCTCCATTTGCCTTTATTTTGAATATTTTGATTTATTCAAATTTTCTTTTTGGAATACCTTTTAAATTTTCTGGACATTTTAAATTCTCCCTTTATTTATTTTCCATAAAGACATGCTTTCATGTTTGTTTACTGACCACAGAAATAAATCCAACTCAACTTTTGGACTCAATTCTTTCAAAAAAGTTTTTTTTGAAAAAATGAACTTATCATGGAAACAACTTTTTGAATTGTTAAATATAATTTAAATTCAGTTTTGAAATCCATCCATGCAGACAAAAAAAATGATGAATTACTATAAAAAATATTCTGATAACAATTAAAAATCAAAATGTTTTATCTTTTGGATTGAATACAAATAGTTATTTTTCCAATGTCTGATTATGATATTGATCATAAAAACCAGGTAGCATCTTAGTGATTGGCCTACAAAAAAATTTCATGGCAGTTTTTTTGTGCCAGACTCAAAAAAGTACACTATATCCACTATACAAAGTAAAAATAATAAAATATTTTCCATCTTTAGTCAGATTTTATTAAACTGTTTTGAAAAATTTAATACTTGCATAAAAATAGCAAAAATTTAGATAGCCAGGAGCATAACTCCTCGATAAAAAGAAGTCTGGTGGAAAGCAAAATATAAAACTTTTATTTGAATAACAAATAATCTAATTAAATACAGTGGAGTTATATCAGAAAAGTAAGGACTGTTTTTTGCCAGTAGGCAGATTGTATTATGTAAATAGTGAAAAAAAAAATGTTGAATTTTTCAAACAAAAAAAAAAAATCAATGTTTGGCTATAAATGGGAAAAAGTTCCTTCTTCAGAAGGAAGGTTTGGAATATTGTCTTCTTTCTACAAAATTTTTGCAAGCATACAAAACAAGGAAAAAATAGTACTGCAGAGATCAGGTTTAATTAATCATTTATCATGTAATGCTAAACTTTTAATTTTTTAGAACTGGTACAAATAAATTTTAGCAAGTTTTCTTTCAACTATTTAAAAGCATATGAAAAGTTCAATCTTCAGTGAAAAAAAAAAAACTCTTAAAAACAGAATGGTATTCTTTTGAGCGGATTTTATTGAAAAAATGTTTTGTTAAGCATCAAGATGAGGGGTTAGTCTTGGAAAAGTGAATAACTGCATCCAACCTAGTAATGCTCTTTTATTCCCTGTACACCCAAGATCTGCATTCTCTGGCTAATAGAAAATGGAGGAAGGTTCAAACTTGTTCAAACATTTCAATTCAAATGAGGAATTAGTCTTGGAAAAATTGTGTGACAACATTGTCTAAAAGACAAAATAATTTGTTTCTTAATCAGTTTAAATTATTGCTATTATCATTCAAAAAGTTGTTTGAAGAAATGATGTAATTATTGAGAGAAAAAAATTTGGTTTTGATGCCATATATGAACAGTTCTAATAATGTCTGGATGTGAAAATTTTTTCTGATTGGCTTCTGGTAAAAACTTGACAAGAATTAAACTATTTTGAACCAAAAATGATTTCAGCAATATAAATTTAACTTTAAACCTGATGAATAAAATTATTTTAAATGATCCGTTCTAAAAATTCAACGGAATGCATATGAGGATCTGATAGCAACCTTTTCAAGCAGCAAATAATCTTATAGTGGTTAAAACTGCTATTTCAAAGGAGGTTATTTAAGAGTCAAAGGATTGGGGAAAAGATCACTGTTAATACTCTCGTTTAAAAAGACGAAAAAAAAATGGGTGGAATCCATGCAAATTGATTCCACAATCAAAGGTATAGTATGTTGACAAAGTTGCTCTTGACTTGTCTTTGTAGGCACATGGGAATCCCTCATTCCCTACTGATCTAGCCCAATTGGCTTTGCATTCAGGTAAACTTCATCAGACATTTTAAATGTTTTCAGTCTTAATGAATTTTTAAAATTAACTTTTTCCAATGATTCTTCTATTAGGTATGTATTTTCTTTTCCTCTTCTCTCTCTCAGATAATGTACATGGAGAGGTCTTTTTTGAAAACAAGAAAAAAAACTATGAGGTGGATCCATTTTAGACCATACAAATAGATGCTGGACAATAAATTTTTCATTCATTTAAAAGTTTTCAAAATTGTTTCATATACAAACTGATCAAATTGTCATTTTATTTTCTGGCCTCAATTAAGAATAGTTCAAAGCTTTGTTTTTTTTTTTTTTTCTCTTAAATTTAAGTACTACTTGTCTGTTCTTGTTTTACCACACATGTTTTATAATGATGTCACAACTGGAGGGAAAATAAAACAACAAATACCATGAATAATTCCAGTTTACTCAGGATTAAATATACAGGTATTCTAGTTGGTCTTTGTAAATGATCATTGATAATTTATATCCACCTTGAATCTGTATTCTAATATGCATACAATTGATACTATCTAATGAATTACTTCATTGTCCATTTATCTACTGATGCAATGCAGCAATTTTGAACTAGTTCAATCCAGATGTTCATTGAATAGTACTGGCATTTTGATGGCATGTAAATCCTTCTGAAACCTCTCATAGGTTTTTTTTTGTCATAGGATATATATATATACATCAGAACAATATTCCAGATATATCAGGTCATCCCATAAGTTCTGTCTGAATTTTAACTTTGTTAAAATGGATGAAATTTAAAGAGTATTTTATAATATCTAATGGAGCTGAACATTATTTTTATGTTTAGATGCATTTAAACTGATCAAATTTTATTTCAGAGAACAATAAAATTAAATTTTGTTTGATTAAAACCCTGCTAACATGGAAGTACCTAAGAATCATTTGAGGCACATAATGCTTTATGAGTTCAAGAAAGGAAACTCAGCAGCCGAAGCGGCTAGAAACATTCACTCAGTTTATGGAGAGGAATGTGTGAATGAAAAGAACTTGCAGAAGATGGTTTGCAAAATTCAGAGGTGGAGATTTCACCCTTGAAGATGAAGATCGAACCGGACGTCCAGTTGAGTTTGATGAAAAGCTTCTTGAAGCAGCCCTTGAAGAAAATCCTGCTTTATCAGTTGAGGAATTGGCAGTGGTTCTCAGTTCAAACCATACAACTGTTCATCGTCATCTTCAACAACTTGGAAAAGTTCCTAAACTTGGAAAATGGGTGCCTCATGAATTGTCTGAAAACAACCTCAAATCCTGAGTTGACATCTGCTCTTCTCTCCATTCTCGCCAACTTGTTTCACCTTTTTTGGATAGACTTGTGACTGGCGACGAAAAATGGATCTTTTATCGAAATGTTAAGCGTCGTAGACAGTGGCTTGGTAAAGGGAAGGACCCCAGCCACAGCCGAGAAGGGAACTTCATGGGCAAAAGGTTCTTCTTTCAATCTGGTGGGATCGCCAAGGAATAATCCACTTTGAATTCTTACCACCTAATGCAACAATTAATGCTCAAATATACTGTCAGCAATTAGAGCGTTTGAACCAAGCTTTGAGGAAAAAAAAGACCTGCTCTAGTGAATCGAAAAGAGGTGATGTTTCATCAGGACAATGCGCGACCCACACAGCAAGAATCACGTCACAAAAGATCGAAGAACTTGGTTGGGAGAAAATTCCTCATCCACCTTATTCTCCCGATCTTGCTCCTTCAGACTACCATTTGTTTCGTAGCTTACAGAATCATTTGGAAGAAACAGCTTTTTGTAACACAGGAAGAGGTTAAAACTGACATTTGTGAGTTCTTCGAATCAAAGCCAAAAGAATTTTACAGTAATGGAATTAGTAAGCTTGTTAATAGATGGAAGGAAGTCATAGATAATCAGGGAAAATACATTGTTGATTGAATCTGTAATTAAATGTAACATTTGGTCACTTGTTTTCTTTATTCAAAATTCGGACAGAACTTATGGGATGACCTGATATATATTATATATATATATATATATATATATATATATATATATATAATATATGTTTTTTTTATATAAATTATAAATATATAATCAGCATAAAATTATACAGGAATCAAAAAAAATGATAAATTTAATTAAAAATCATTGAAATTTCTTTTTATCATTCAAAGAATAATTTGCAAAATAATTTAATTTTCAGAAATTTTGAATTTATAAATGAAAGTCAAATAATCAAATTTTTTTCATTTTTTTAATTTATAGAAGAAACTGCCTCAAAAATCCTAACCTCTGATTATTTTTTCATCCATTGTTGGTGAATCTGTTAAAAAATTGGAATGGTTAAAACCTTTTTTATTTATACTAAAATTTCTTTCTTTATTTCTTCAAAAAAGTTAATTGTTAAATTAAAAGCAAATTTCCAGGTTAATCAGAAACCAATGAAAAATTGGAAATGACAAATATGTCAAAATTAAGGTAATATCAAATATTCAAAAAACGAAGTTCCTAGAAAACGCATGTAAATATTACATTAAAGGCGTCCACAGAAAAATAAATTCAAATATTTTCAAAATTAGAAATTGATAAAAAAAAGATTCAATAAATCATTTTAAGAAAATATAAAATGAACCCTAAAAAATTAAAGGATATGCGTAGAAAAATTTGATTAAGAATTTTAAAAAATGTCAACCAATTTTTTGTTAATTAAGGAAAAATTGGCTGGTCATTTCTTCATTCTTCAAACTAAAATTTTTCTATTCATATTCCTAAATTAAAATTTTACAGAATTCTGATAGTTTTTTATTGTTTTTATTTTTTCTTTCAAATCGGTGGTTCAGTTTTTTTGACCTGAGTGGATACATTGTATTGAAGATATTAACCCAAAAAATTTGAGGTTTTTATTCAAAATTTGTTTCATTATGACAGGAAAAAAAAACCAAAAATCGATAACAAATTTTATAAAAGAAATAAAAAAAAAATACCCTTCACCTATAATATGGATAGAATTTCACAAAATTGTCTCTTTAAAAAATAGCCGTAAAATATCTGGACAAGAATAACATAAAAAAATATTTAATATATGAATTTAATGATCTAAAACCACATATTTTTTTCATACATTGAAAAAATATCTGTAATATTTATAAATACTTTATTTATTAATTTTCATAACCAATTTTCATAAAATGTTGTTAGAGATGAATTCAAAATTCAATGAGGCTGGCATGCATTCCTTTCAAATTTCATGTAGAAATGAAAATTTAATGTATTTTTGAAAATGAACAAAAATTGTTAAAATTTTACTAGAAAAACTAAATAAATTATCATGTTACAAAAAAAAGTTTATCACAAACTATTTTAAAAAAAAAATAAAATAAAAATTTGAATCAGGAAAATTATCCATTAGAATATTTCATATTTTCTAATTAAAATTCCAAAACTGTGCACCCCCTGCATGTCACAGAATTGATGTACAATCCAACAAAAAAAAAAATAAATAAATAAAATTTATATATATAATAAATATTTTATATTTATATATATATATAATATATATATATATAAAATTTTATAAAAATGTTTAAAAATGGATAAAAATAAGTTTTTAAATTTAAATTCAGTAAGAGTTTATTAAAATCAAATGAAATTTCATGAAAAATTTGGAATTTCATATTTTGAAAAATCAATGTTTTAAAGAAACATTCTTGACAAAAAGAAAAAGTTAGATTTTTAAAAAAAATGAAATGTTTAAAAGAAAAAATCAAATTTTATTTTGAAAAAAATTGCTTTATTAATATTTATAAAAAAAATGAAATTTTGAACAAATTTTAAAATTATTGACTATCTTCTTATCTTTGTTAACATTTTTAATTCAATGTTTCTAAAGTATGATTTTGGTTCTCAAATTATTGAAACAAAATTGAATGTGGATTTATTTAAAATATCTTGGGTGAGATTATTCATTTGAGACAAAAAATTTATTTACCATGTTTGATGGATGTTATGTTATCAGTCGAGGTTCAAATTAAACAAATTAACAATTTTTGAGAAATTTCTAACTGCCAACTTGACAATTGAATTATTTTCTGATTAAAAATATCTTTTCAAAAAAGTCTTTAAGAATTATAACAATGAAATTGTGTTCTTTGTTGAAAAAAAATAAACGAGAATAAAAAAAAATTTAATAAAAAATACCAAATAATTGATGGAAAACAATATATGAGAAAATTTTGAATGAAAATATTAAATTATTTTTTATTAAATATATTGGAATAAAAATTCTTTATATTTTTTTAAAATCATGCAAGGACATATACTTATTTCATATATCTTTTATTTTTTATTTTATATATTTATGGGAAAAATGGAAATTAATGCTTAAAGCATATAAATAGCCAATATTTTATAAATTTTCCAATGGTGTTCCTTTTCATTTATCAATTGATATTTATAAATAATCCTTCAAATTATTAAAATCTTTTATTTTTTTTTTATAAAATGGAAAAAAAAATTCAAAATCTTAAAAATGAATACATCTGAAAAAAACATCTAAATTAATATTACAATTTAATATTAATAAATTTAATTTTTATAACACAGTCTTTAATCATATTTCAAGGAATTAAAATAGCTTTAAGAATTTTTGGAATTGAAATTGGTTTGGATTATTTATGAAGATATAATGAATGATTGGAAAACCAGAGTTCATGTCCCATGTGAAAAAACATCAAAATGTAAAGGAAAAATTTTCTTCTCCTCCACCAGACTTTGAAAATTCAATTCTTATCCTAGTTTTTGCTGGGGCCCAAACAAAGATAAAGAAATTTAAAATTTCAAAATATTATAAAAAAATATCAAAATGGAATATTTGGACTTTTATTAAACAAATAAAAATGACATAGATTTTATCAATTTACTGTATTATATAATTTTATTGTTGAAAAGGAAAAAAATAAAATGAATGAAAAATTGTACATATAACTAATCAAGAACAAAGATTCCAAATGATGAGATAAAAAAGATCAAGTAAGGCAGTTATCGCAAAATTATTTCCAAGCTACCTTTATATATACGGTTTCCCTAAAATAATGGTCAGAAAAACAGTATTCTTCCTCAGGCCGATATGTTAGTTGCCAAGGCTCTGTGTGCCACCCTCTGAGTTTTTCTTTGTAGATATAATTGACCCATTGATCGGAAAGTCTCCTTCATATGTCCGAAACTCCACCACTTATGGAAATAATCAAAGATGCTCCCATCCTATCCAACCAGATGGTGAGCTTGGACGTGGTGAGTTTGTTCACCAAGGTACCCACGGAGGAGGCACTCTCAGTAGTCAGAGACAGATTGGCCTCTGACTCATCCCTAGAAGAACGGACCAGTATTCCAATAGATAATCTGATGGAGATGTTGACTTTCTGTACACAAACAACACACTTTGGATGGGGGATCACATATATCGACAGGATGAGGGCTTAGCAATGGGCTCGCCATTATCACCAGCAATGGCGAATATATACATGGAATACTTTGAAGAAATGGCATTAGAATCTATATCTCTAAAGCCAACTATATGGTTAAGGTACGTAGATGACACCTTCATACTCTGGCCACACCAGGAAGATGTTCAGGTTCTACTGGACCATGTGAACTCAATAAGACCTTCGATACAGTTCACAATGGAGAAAAGAGTAAAAACACTCCCATTCCTGGATGTTCTAATATCTCGAACAGAGCATGGGTTCAAGACATCCGTATACCGTAAACCAACATTCACCGGACAGTACCTCAATTTCAACTCCCACCATCCATACAGCGTAAAAAGAAAGGGATCGTCCGTTGCTTACAACACCGAGCAAAAAGTCATAAGTGGCGATCCAGAGACGTTAGATAAAGAATTGGTCAGTATAAGTAGTACCCTACAACGTAACAACTACCCTGGGTACATGGCAGCAGCCCCAAAAAACTGGGATAGGCGGGTACAAGAGGAGGAGGACAACAACAAACTCAGAAAACAGTCTGCCTGCCTTATGTGAAGGGGTTATCAGAGAAAATACAAAGGATCTGCGGTCCATATAACATCAGGACAACCTTCAAAAGCTTGACACGACACTTCGCAGATATCTCTCCCGAGTGAGACCCCCCCATAGAGGAGAACATGACTAAAGACTGTGTGTACGCTATCCATGTGCAGCTGCGGAAAGGAAAATATAAAGGAGAGACAGGCCGCCCCCCTCAAGGTAAGGCTTCAAGAACACCAGAAAAAGCTGTAACACGAGGGGAAGTGGAAAAATCAGGCGTGGCTGACCACATATGGAGAGAGAAGGAGATCACCGCCCTCTGTGGGATCATGTTGAGATCATAGACAGGGAACACCATTGGAAAATTCGTAAACTTAAGGAATCAGCACATATGCTAGGCCACAAAAATCTCCTGAGCCGACCAAGCATAGAAATAAATACAATATGGGAACCAGTAATAAGGAGTGCCAGAGAAAAGCAATAATAATAACAAAAAGTTGCAATATGAACTCTGGTAAAAACATGCAATGATAACAGCAAAAAAATTGCAATATGAGCACTGGTAAAAAAAATGGTTGCTGAAAACATTAGGTTTATAATACCCAGAAATTCATACCCAGATGTCCTCATGGCACAGTGGATAAAGGCGTTGGTTAGATCCAGTGACAGGACCCAAAGAGTGTGAGTTCAGTACCCGGTTAACGCAGTGGAAAACTTTCAGAGGGAAAATTAACAGGAGATAACTGATAACTGACATCCATCAAAACATGGCACGTGGAACTAGAACAGTCTACCCCAGTGATCGAAATAAAGGGTTCAGTTCGAAATTCCAACCACCTGAAGAAGGCCGGAGCGTACAACGGCCGAAACGTTTGTGACAAATATGGCGACAAAGATGAGGACAATAGTCCGAATAATGTAAATAATATACATAATCTTTATCTCATATTTATATTTTAATATATTTATTATCCAAATATTTAATTTAAATTTATTTTCATTTATTAAAAACAAAATTTCAATTTAAAAAATTCAAAAATACATTTATTTTTAATATATTTAAATTAAAAATTTATTTAATATAAATAAATAAATTTTTCATTGAAAAAAAAAGAAATTTAAAATTTAAATTAGAAAAAAGATTATTTAAAAAAATATTTAAATGAAAATTATTTTTAATTATCATTTTTAAAAAAATTTTAAAATAACTAATTTAGAAAAAAAAAAAAAAATAAAATTTTAATATATAAAATTTAAAAAAATTAAAATGAATGTTTGATTTTAATTTTTTTTTTCTTTAAAGAATAATTTCAATTTGAAAAAATTAAAATTATTTAAAAGAATTTTTTTAAATTTAAAAATAAAAAATGAATTTATGGATGAAAAAATTTTTTCATCTATTTTTTAAAAATTTTAAAATTTGAATTGAAAAAATTTTTCAAAATGATTAAAATTTTTTTTTGGATTTTTAAAAGGAAACAAAAAAAAATTTGAAATACAAATTTATGAATAAAAAAAAAAAAAAAAATAAAAAAAGGCATATATAAATAAAAAAAAAAAAAATTTTTAAAAAATTTTTTTTATAATTCAAAAAATTTTTTTTTAGAAATTTTGGAAAAATAAGTATAATCATTTTTTTAATAAATTGAAAAAATGAATATTAAAATGAATATTTTGAATATTTTTAAATTCTTATAAAATATTTTATTTATAAAATATATGAAATAAAAATTTACTTTTTTTTTTAAATAAATAAAAAAAATTTTAAATTTTAAAATTTGAAAATTTTTTTAAAAAAAAAAATTTTTTTTTTTTTGAAATTCATAAGAAAAATTTTATAAATAAAATATAATTTTTATAAAATTAATTTAAAAAAAAATTAATTTTTTTTTTTTTTTTAAATAAAAAATTTAAAATTTGAAAATATAAAAAAATGTTTAAAATTAAAACAAATTTAGGAAGTTATATATATATATGAATATTTAAAAAATATGTTTATATATTAAATATAAATATATAAATTATATTTTTAATTACAATATTAATTTTTTTTTTTTAAATATTTTTATTTTTTTTTATTTTTAAAATTTTTTAATTTTTGTTTTTTTTGGTACAACATTTTAATGTTAACATTTGAAAATTTATATAAATAGAAAATAAAAAAAAATTTTTTAAATTTAATAAATAAAAACATCATTAAAAAAAAAATATTTTATTTACAAAATTTTGTTTTTTTAAATAAAAAATAAAAAATAAAAATAAAATTTTTTAAAAAAAAAAAATTTTTTTTTTTAAATATATAAAATAAAAAAAAATAAAAAAAAAAATTTTAATTTTCAAAAAATCAATTTAAAATTAACATTTTTTTAAAAAAAAAAAAATTTGATTAAATTAAAAAAAATTATTTTTATCAAACAGGAATAAATAAAATATTTTTATAAAATTTAAAATAATAATTTTTTTTTTAAATTTTAAATTTTTTTTTAAATAAAATTTGAAAATAAAATAAAAATATAAAAAAAAATATTAATTTTAAAAGAAATATAATTAATAAAATTTTCAAAAATTATAAAACAATAAAATTTCATATTTTTTAAAAAAAAAAAAACATTAAAAAATTAAAACAATGAAATATATTTATTAAAAAAAAAAAAATATTTCATTTAACAAAAAATTTTTTTTTTATTTTTTAATTTTTTTATTATTTTAATAAATAAAATTTTAAAATATAATCAAAAATAATAAAAAAATTTATGAAAAAAAAAAATTTGAAAATTAAATTTCAAAAAATTATTTGAATGAAACATAAATTTTTTTTGATTTTTTTTGAAATTTAAAAAAATAAATCCAAATTTAAAAATAAAATTTTTTTTTTTCAAAAAATTTTACAAATTTTTTGTTATATTTTGATAGTTAAAAACCTTTTCAAATACATAAAAAATTTAACTTCAATAAAAATATTATTTTGATTTGTATTTCATGTTTTTCATTTTTAAAAATGATAAAATTTTTATTATTTAAAATAAAAAAATAAATATACATCATTTTTTGATTAAATTAATACAAAAAAATAAATCAAATTTCAAATAATTATTTAAAAAATTTAAAAAATAAAAATATAATAAAAATTAACAAAAAAGTTTAAATTTTTAAAAAAATTCAAATTAAAAAAATAAAAAAAAAAATTTGATAAATATTTTTTTTAAATATATGATAAAAAAAAATTGAAAATTTAAAAAAGAAAAAAAAAAACAAATTTCCAAACAATTATTTTTAATATTTATAATTGAAATAAAAAAAAAATAAAAAAAATAAAATGGATTAAATTAAAAAAAAAAAAAAAATAAAAAAAAAAAAGATTAAAAAAAATACTAAAATTTAAAATAAAAAAAATAGAATTATTTTTAATTTTGAAATTAAATAAATTTTAAAAATTTTTTTCTAAAAAAATAAGCAAATTAAAAAAAAAAATAAATTTTAAAAAATTAAAAATTTTTAAAAAAAAAAAAAATCATAAATAATTAAAACATTTTATTCAAAAAAAAAAAGAAGTTGAGAAATTAAATCAAAAAAAAATTTTATTTAAATCAAAATTTTTAAAAAAATAAAAAAAAATTTAATTTAAAAATTGTCTTTAGTTTTTGAAATTCAAATTTTAAGTTTATAATATCAAAATAAAAAATCAAAAAAAAAAAATTAAAATAATTTTAAATAAACAATAAAAAAAATAATAAAAAATTTTGCAAAAAAAAAAAAAAAAAAAATAAAAAAAAAATAAATTGATTTTTTTTTAAATTCTGAAAATTTAAAAATATTTTACAAAAAATTTAAAATAATAAATAATAAATATAAAAAATGTGAATCATTTAAAAATTTTTTTGAAAAGAATTCTTTTATTATTATTAAAATTTTATTTTACAAAAGAAAATTCAAAAAAGAACATTTTTAAAAGAAAATAAAAAATTTATTATATTTTAAATATAGTCTTAAATAAATTTATATAATTGAAATAAAATCAAAGATAAGAAAATTTTTTTCAAATTAATAATTCATCTTTATAAAATTTTTTTTTTTTTATAAAATAAATTTCAAAATTTTAAAAAAAAAAAATTAAAAAAAAAAAAAAAAAAATTAAAATAAAAAATTAAATTAATTCAAAAAAATTTAAAATTAATTGAAAAATTTTATAAAAAAAAAAAAAATAAAATCAAAAAAAAAAAATTTTAAAAAAAAAAAAAAAATAATAAAAATATATATTTAAAATTAATTTAAAAAATATTGTAAAAACAAAATTTATTTTAAAAAACAAATATATTATTTTTATTTTAAATAAATAATTTTATAAAAATATTATATTAAAGCTTTAATTTTAATTCTTTTATTTGGAATTTCATGAAAAAAAAAAAGAAATAAAGTTAAAAAATTTAAACAAAAACAAAATAAAAAAAATTTTAAAAATATATAATATATATATAAAATATATAAATATATATATATATAGATTTTATATGATTTATATAAAAAAATTTGTGAAAAAAATTTTTGAAAATTGAAATTGTCATTAAAAAAATAAATTTTAAATCAACAAAATAAAAATTTTTTTAAAATAAAAATTAAAAAAATCAAAAGAATTTATAAAATTTTAATTGTTCAATTTTTAAAATATTATTCTTTTTATTTAAAAATAATCAATAATAACAATTTAAAATTTAATTATCAATTTTTATTTTTATTTTAAAATTTAAACCAAAAAAAATAAAAAAATTATATCATTTTTATATAACCCTTTTATATATTATATATATATATATATATTTTATATATATATATATATATATATTTTATAATAAATTTAAAAGAAATAATAAAATATAAAATCCAGTATTTTTTTATAAATATTTTAATTTTTAAAATATATATATATATATAAATATATATATATATAATATTATAAATTAATTGATTTAAAATATTTTTTTTTACATTACACAGTTCTAACCATGTTTAAAAAATGGAAGCTAAAATTTTCGAATTTAATTTTTGTAATTAAATTAAAGACATTAGTTCCATTTCATCCTCAAAATTTATAATTTTAAATTTTTTTAAAATTACTGGGTTTTAAAGACAAAAAAAAAATCATAATTCATGTTTCCAATTTACAGATAAATCCATTCAATCTAGACAAAGGGGTAAAAATTGTGTTCATTAAAACTAAATTTTTTTGTATCAGTTATTAATAAAAAACGTTTTGGTAAGGGTAGGGATGTATTTTTTCAATGAAAACTTTAACATCCGTTAAATGCATGTCATATATTTTTTTTTAAAAATTTATTGTTAACGGCAAAAATTTTTACGGCATTTTTTTTTTCTATTTGTATATTTAAAATTTTTTTGGGGGGTGTTTAGGTTAGAATACTTTTTTTATTTAACTACGATTAAAAAAAAAAATTTTTCATTTTAATTTTTAATATACTATATTTTTTTTTAAAAACAATTAAATGTATTAGAATCACTTACAGTATGTAAAATTATTTTCACATCAAGTATAAGTATGTATATTATTAGGTCACATTTTTTTTTTAAATTTATATTTAAATATTATTTAAGTAAAATTTATGACAATGACGGCAAAAAAATAGCTAATTAATTTCTCTGATTTAGTAAACTTTTTTTTTTTTTTTTTATATAAACCTAGTAATATATTGTTTGTTTCATGTAAGTACAAAGGACATGGGTCATTCAATGGCTTACATCTTCTAGCTTTTCATATTAATTTCATTTTACTGTAGGTATTTTATTGGATTTTTTTTAAGTGCTTGTAGTATTTACAAGGGAAATTTAGGTTAGAATATTTTTTATTTAATTACAATTTTAAAAGATGTTTAGGTTAGAATTTTTTTTTTATTTAACTACAATTTTAAATACAATTTTAAAATATTTTCATTGTTATTTTAATAGACTATATTTCTTTTTAAAATAAGTAAATGTATTAGAATTACTTACAGTAAGTAAAATTATTTTTCCATATCAAGTATAAGTATGTATATTAAAATTTTTAAAAATTTTTAAAAATTTTATTTTTTTAAATATTATTTAATTAAAATTTATGAAAATTTCTGAGAAAGCAAAAATTTATTAATTCATTTCTCTGATTTAGTAAATTTTATTTTTTTATAAACTTAGTAATATATAGTTTCTCATGTATGTACAAAGGACATGGGTCATTCAATGGCCTACATCTTCAATTTTTTCATCATAATTTCATTTTTTTCTGTAGGTGTTTTATTGGATTCATTTAAGTGCTTTAGTACTTTTGAGAGAGGTTTTTTAGGTTAGAATATGTTTTATTTAACTACAATTTTAAAAATGTTTAGGTTTTAAATTCTAGAATTTTAAAAAATTTTTATTTTTAAAAAGACTATATTTTTTAAAAATAATTTAAATTTTAAATGTTAAATTTTCGTTTTCTCAAATGGAGGTTTGCATTACCTTTATGAACTTAGTTTTTTTTAAACATTTTTAAAATATTTTATTTTTTAACAAATAAATGTGCACATTAATTAAAATTACATAAATGTAATAGAATTACTTATAAAATTTTTTTTCATATTAAATATAAGTATGTATATTAATATGTATTTTACCTTTTTTTTTTAATTTTATTTTTAAATATTATTTAAGGAAAATTTTTGACAATGACGGCATAAAATAGCTATTTCATTTCTCTGATTCAGTAAATTTTTATTTTTTTATAAACTTAGCAATATATAGATTCTCATGTATGCACAAAGAATATGGGTCATTTAATGACCTACATATTCTAGCTTTTCTTATTAACTTCCATTTTACTGGAGGTGTTTTATTTGATTCTTTTAGGTGCCAGAAGTACTTTGAGAGAGATGTTTGATTTTTATATTTATTTATCCTAAATGAACTTTGATGTTGGTTGAATCTTTTTTTGAACTCATGGCTAGTGCAACCTATATATTTTTATGTTTTCAGGATTTTCAATCGAAGAGATATTGCATTGGTATACTAATGATTCAGTGCAACATTTATTTTGTAGAGGACAATTATGAGGGTTTCTACAGTTACATAATTTTGTTTATTTCATCAGTTTTATTTTTATTTTTCCATTGTCTATTTTTTTTTTGTTTTTGGTATAAGTGTTTATTTAAGATATTAGCATTATGTTTCTTAATAATTTTTTCTAAGTTTTCTGTACAGCTGTAACTCAATTTTAGTGTGTTTTTTATTGAAAATAGTACTTAGTTTACTTTCACTAGGAAAATGCTTGACTATTAATGCGAGGAATTTTTGTCCTAATTTGTTCTTTACCATTTGGTTGTATGGGGAGTATACCAAATTAATTTTTCTACATCTGTTTTTTCTATACTTTTCCATTTTCATTTTTTATATAAGTTAGTTTTGGGTTTTTGTAGCCACTCTCTTTAGAGCTTTATTATAGGAATTGATATGCTCATCAGAAAATCTTGTCATTTGCTGAATTTGTACTTATTCTTTTTCTAATAGATAACGGTATATGTTTAATTATAGATGGGGGTGATTTGATTTAGGGTGTATATATAAAGGATTGGTATTGGTTTTAATAATATATATATATATATATATATATATATATCTGGTCCAAATAGCATAATGAGAAACTCATGTTACTTTCATTAATGTTGTATATATAAAATATTTTCAACTTACAAAAAGTTTTAAATTAAAAAATAATTGAGAGAAAGAGTGGTGGTTCAGTATGTAATCATATTTAGAATTCTCTCTCTGCATATACATATACGTGGAGGAATCTTGATTGAGCCTTCATCACAATAGTTAGGGAGGAGTATATGCAATAGACAACAATAAACTACAGAAGAACTCAAAATTGTTCTCTGCATTTAAGTATTGCATTAAAATATAAGCTTACCTTTTAAAAGTTCAACGATAATTCTTCTGCTACCACTCAATTTAAGGACAATTAGATGTATATAGCTTCTTACTTTCAATACAATTATTTTTATTTCATTAGTGACTTTCACTTGATTTTGCATTTAATTTCAATTATTCCCAAATTTATTTCCAAGTTATATAAATTAAATTGTTATGATACGAAAAAATTCACCCCAAAAACAAAAAAAAATGATTGGAAAAATCCATCACAGTAATGAAAACTTGGCAAGCTGAAATCTCAGGATTGCAGGTCCGGATCCAGCCCAGAATGTTTTTAATTTGCTCCTGAAGCTGGCCTGAATACAAAATGGTATGATATGATGGGCTACTGCCACTAGGAGTAAGGTTGAAAAGTGTGAATTTTGCATTTATTATATAGAAGAAATATGGTTCTTAACACAGTTGAAGGACAAAAATGGTAAGATTTGATCTCAAAAAAGTTATTTACAAAATATTTTTTAACCTTTTATTGTTGGTCAAAAAAATATTATAAAAATAAAATAAAATAATAATAATTGATAAAGATTTTTTAATCTGATTTAACTAATCATTTTTATTTCTCTGTTAATATTTGTTCTTTGACCAACAATAAAACAATAAAATTAACAGTTTACAAAGAATCTTCAAAGATATCTTAAATCCAGCTATGTCTGGTCAATCTTGCAAGTAAATTATAATTTTTAATAAATAATAATTAATATTACTATAACCCCAGTGTCAACTGTGTTGAATAATAAATTTGGCATTTGATCTTTAAAATAAAAATGAAATACAAAGAAACAGTTTACCTTTATTGTCAGCCCCAACAAAACCCAAGATATTTTCATGACGGAGCATAACTGTTTGGTAAATTTCAGCTTCTCTAAACCATGATCTTTCATCCCTAGAGGAAAATATTTCACAAAAACGGATTCACCCTCGGACTAACCTCTATTTCTCCATATTTAAAAAAAAATTATTTTAATCTATTTGAATCTAAGGATTTTAACTCGTTGGTCAAAAAAATTGGAAGACCTGACCATAAAGATCCAAATAGAAAAGAGTCAAAGAAATTGATGAATTAATATAATTTTTATTCCTGCTTTTCAAAATGTAATTAAATTTTTTTCTCATTTCTATCAATATTCTACAACAATCAACCAATATATGCAAAGGTATGAGGACATTTGCATAACAATTACCTCTCATAGCTAGTGAAAAGCATTCACAAGTTCTGAGATTTGTTGAAGGAAATAAAAACAGCTTAGTGGTTACAAATCAAAAGAAATGACAGGCATGAAAATATAGCTTCATCCTACTTGAAAAATGCAGATAACAATGCAGAATACAAGGAAACAATTATTTAACCTACATTATTTTATTTTTCAGAAAAAGAAAGATTTTTGTGAAGTAATTTTCATGTTCAAGTAATAAAAGAGACACAGGAGAAAAGTTTTTTTGAATCGATAGTCTATTAAAAAGAAAAAAAGAATAAAATCCTAAAGACAATTCAACTATAAACTACAAAGAATCAACCAATTTTTTTTCTTTTCATTTGTTAATATCAAGCATATGCTTAACAAATGGGGATTGATAGTAAAATATAAACTGACCACCATGTGCTGACCTAGAAAGGGTGATCAATCTTGTAAAATCCACAACTACCCAATTGTATAACTAAATGCATATCAAGATATTGACCTTCATACTTCAGTAATTGGCTTAACAAATATTCAACACAATTTCCCTTTAGAATCATTAGAGTTTTCTAAATAACTAATTAAATTTTGCTCTTACCCAAACAAATGTAAATCAAAAATATTTACCTGACCCAGAACCTATTTTTGACCAATCATCTATAAGACAAATTAAATCCATACTATTTGGCAATGAAATCATTTTTATTGGAGTTAATTAGGGAAAATGGTTGTGATGAAAATTGACACAGATATACAAACCAATCAATATTATTATTAATACTGCTGCTACACTAATCCCAATGGTAAGTGCATCGTTAGTGTCAATTCCAGAAGGACGATTTGCTGAAAGAAAAAAAAAAGTTATTCCTTATAAATGAATAAAACTCAAAATATTAGTTAATACATTTTTAAATGTACAACTGTTTCGGTAATGAAAATAAAAGAAAACAAACATGCTATCAAAATTAGAGGATTTTTTTTTCTATCTTAAACCAATTTCTAATGGTTGTAAATTTTAATATTAAATTATTTACAAGTGTCAGTTGTTTTCAATATTATGCTATTTGTTCCAGTGGAATTAAAAGACATTTTTTCTGCATGTAGACTTGTTAATCAAGATGCAAAAAGAAATATAAAATTTAAATACTCAATTATACCAATTTAAAAAAAATTTCATGAATACCTAGTTTTACGAAGACAAAATGAAATTTTGGTGTTGCACACCAAAATAAGGCTAGAATTAATTTTTTCAAAGCTTTTGTTGTTTCCCCAAAATGTTTAGCAATTATATATTGCATTATTATTTTCAATCAATAAAAATCTTAATGTTTCAATATCTGGGTGTTTAAGTGTGCATTCTGTATATTTATTGCTAAAAGTTGCCATCATTTTTTTTTTTTATAAATAAAAGTCTATGACTGAATTTAATCATTAAGGAATCAAAGAAATTTTAGGAGACATAATGTACAGTTTTGGAAAAAGTAAAATGAAAGATGTAAAATCAATCAATAATTTGACTTAAATATTAATAATATCTAATGGTAAACAACATTGAGGATGTCATTATTTCGTAGTCGTCACAAAAAAATATGCTGAACACTGTAGCAAAGACTTGCACAATTGCAAGTATTCAGACAATAGCCAGATTTTTCTTCCCTGCACAATAATTTCCTTGTTAATAACTGATCAATTTAAAAAGCTAAAATAAAATAAACATCTTGTTATTGTTGAGAGAAAATGTGAGTGAATGATGATATCTTGCAAAAAGAGCCAGAATTTTACAACTCAACATGGGTCTGGTGAGAACAATGGAAGGGTTGCATTTTCTGGTTACAGTAAAAGACTGTCATCACAGCATTCAATGCTATACTCATGCTTTCTAATTTCACTGTTCTCACAAAAGAATGGTCGATCTGGAGGCACTGGATTATCATGGCATCTGCAAGAAAAAATAGTTAAAAAAAAAGGCCAAACATATGAAAAATGATTTCATTTAATAAGACCAACAGATCTTATTCCATCAAAATTCTCTAGCACATCAGCATTTCACTGGGTTATTTGATCCCCCACATCCTTATATTTACTAAACAAAGAAGAGGGAGTTCATGTGACCAAATAATTCTAGTTCGATTTCATCTGACCATAAAACAGAGTTTTCCTTAGGCAACAATGTTGAAGTCCTGCTTGATGAAAGCATCTACCGAATGTCTTTGGTAAATTCAACCTTAATGTCGTTACATCATTAACAATGTCCTTTGTTGTTAAGTGAGGATTCTTCAAGACATCTCTAACAATTTTCCTTTCCATTCTCTCAGAAATTAACCATTTTCTGACAGTCCTTAATTTATTCTCAACACAATGAGTCTTATATCATACTTCTTGATAATGCTACAATCTAGTTGATCCAGGAACATTTAAACATTTGGAAAGTGTTGTATATCCATCACACATCAACTATCTTCATTCGGAGCTTCTTATCAAGTTCAACAGCCTTCGCCATGGTTGAAGAACGAATGAATACGTGGCACTCGCATATTTATCTTTTAAAATTTTATAGAATCAGGTCAATACTATTTTATTTTCAAAGGGTGTTTGTAATAAATGTCAAATTAAGAAAAAAAAAAAAACAATACAATTGCCATAGAGCAATATTATTTCATAATTTCTATATTTGGGTGAATAATTTTAGACAACACCACTTTTTAGAAAAATCTGTAACTATAAATATAATAGATCGAAACTTCTAAAAATTTCACAAACTATTCAAAATTAAATACGGAACCAATAGAAATCTGGTAAAAGCAAAGAAAAAGAAGCAGCTCAAGTAACTGGATATTTTCCTCATCAATGATCAACACCTCAATAAAGTTAGTTTGCATGAATTTAGCAGCATCAATGAACTCAGTGTAAAATGTACTTTTTACAATTACATCCTGATTTCTTTAATTTTCAGCTCCATATTTCTCTTATTAATCAACAGATAACATGATTATATTTGTAAAATATGAATTTTTAAGCAATATTGTATTTTTATATATTTTTGAAAAAAAATGAATTAGTACAACTTGCAAAAAAAAAAATTTATATAAAAATACTGTTATACAGTTTGTGGATATAAAAAAATATTTATGCTAAAAAATTATTGAAGAAATTTTACATTTTGAAGGAGAATTTCCTCAGAATAATTTATATTTATTAGAATTTTAAAAAAACTAGAAATACAACAAAGATAGAATTAGAAAAATTAAAATTGAACAAGAAAAATTGGAATTAGAAAGATTAAAAATTGAAAATAAAAGTAGAGCAACACAAAAATTCTAAAAATTCCAATTCCCCTTTTTCAGCAAGAAATATTAGCCTATTTCATAAATTTTCAGTAAAATCAGTAGATAAATATTTTCCACAATTTGAAAAAGTAGCACAAAATTTAAAATGGCCACACCAATTTTGGCCAACTTTACTACAGTGTATCTTGAAAGGTAAGGCAGATAAAGTATACTCAGCTCTTAGTATTGAAGACACATCAAATTATGATACAGATAAAGCTGCAATTTTAAATGCTTACAAACTGGTGCCAGAGGCAAAAGTTTACAAATTATAAAAAATTTGATAATCAAACTTTGTGGAATTTGCAAGAGACAAGGAAGATTTTTTTTTGATCAATGATTAAAAGTAAGAAAATTAAGAGTGACTTTAAAAAAAAATTGTGCCAATTAATTCTAATAGTGAATTTTAAACAATGCATGACCTATAATTTATTAATGCATCTTGGAGACAAAAATATTAAAAATATAAATGGAGCTACTGTCCACTCTGACTCTTATGCTCTAACACATTTTCATGTAATGGGTAATTATAGACCAAATGAAAATTATGAAAATAATCAGTATTTCAGTCAAAAAAAGTGAATTTCTCCATTAATCCTAAACCTTTTATGATACATTTATACAAGGTTAATTTTTTAAAATTTTAGAGAAAATTTCTAAAGACACTGACAAATTACTGATTTTTTCAGCTAGTCAAAAAAAGCTGTTTTAATAATTCTGTTGAAGCAGAATCAAAAATTTCATGTGTCACATTTTTTTTTGATTTTGAAGCTTAAGAAGAAACGTGAAGATGAAAGCTCTTTTTATTCACACACTTTTGCTACAAGCTAAAAGAAATCTTTTCCCATTTCAAAAATTCCTGATAATAAGTATCATAAATTCCAGGAAGAATTATAAGTTATAATTTTCCATAGACAATAAGGGCTTAATAATCTAAATATTAAACCAATCTCAACTAATATAAAAAATTTCAAATGTCATCAAGATAATAATGATATTGTTAATATTAATAATAAAGAAAATGATGAAATCAGATGTAATTTAGATAAAAAAATTAAAACATTTATCGCTAAGTAAAAGAAAAGAAATTTTTGATTTGGTCAGTGTGTTCAAAAGGATTTTTTCTAATGTTCTGAGAAAAACTACTGCTGCCCAACATTATGTTGAAGATGCAACAAAAACCCCTATCAAACAATATCCTTACCAACTGAATCCCCAAAAATTTCAAAATTTAAGAGATTCAATATATAATGGACAATGACATTATTGAAGTAAGCAACAATGCATTTTTTTTTGTGTGCATTTTTGTACCCAAATCAGATAGATCTTACAGACTCTGACAGATTATATGCTGTGACCAAAGCAGACTCCTTTCCAATTCTCAGAATCAATGATTGTATTGATTCCCAGAATTGCTGATTGTATTTTAAAAAATTAAAAAATGAAATAAACATCAGAAAAAGTATTCCACTATTGAAAAAGAATGTTTAGCAATATTGTCTGCTCTTCAACATTTTCAGATTCATCTCAGTCTTAATTTTCATCCAATTTTTGTACCATCTGACTTAACTGCAAAAGATGGTGAACAAAAAAAAACTCAAAGACTCACAAGATGGATTCTTCTTCAAGAATACAATTTCCTTATTAATCACATTAAAAGACAATGTTATAGTTGATGCACTTTCTAGAATTTCATTTATAACTTCTTGATACTGATATATTTCAATATCAGGAAAATTTCAATTATGACTTATATATGTTGTATTTTATTCTTTAAAATTTTATTCTGTGAAATTATCTGAAAAGTTTTCATATCAAACTTGGGGGAAGAGAATCTATGTTCATATCAAACTTGGGGGAGAGAATCTATTTTTTATGAATGAAACTTCTCAGTTCTGGATCACTTGATGAAGGTCTACTATTTACATTATTCGGACTATTGTCCTCCTAGTTCCACATGCCATGTTTAATGGATGTCAGTTATCAGTTATCTCCTGTTAATTTCCCCTGAAAGTTCTCCACTGCCTTAACCAGGTATTGAACTCACACTCTTTGGGTCCTGTCACTGGATCTAACCAACGCCTTTATCCACTGTGCCATGTGTCCTTGAGGACATCTCCGTATGAATTTCTGGGTATTATAAACCTAATGTCTTCAGCAACATTTTTTTTACCAGTGCTCATATTGCAATTTTTTGCATGTTTTTACCAGAGCTCATATATATTTTTTTGTTATTATTGCTTTTCGCTGGCACTCCTTATTACTGGTTCCCATATTGTATTCATTTCTATGCTTGGTCGGCTCAGGAGATTTTTGTGGCCTAGCATATGTGCTGATTCCTTAAGTTTACGAATTTTCCAATGGTGTTCTTTGTCTATGATCTCAACATGATCCCACAGAGGGCGGTGATCTCCTTTTCTCTCCATATGTGGTCAGCCACGCCTGATTTTTTTTCCACTTCCCCTCATGTTACAGCTTTCTGGTGTTCTTGAAGCCTTACCTTAAGGGGGCGGCCTGTCTCTCCCCTTTATATTCCTTTTTCCGCAGCTGCATGGGATAGCGTACACACAGTCTTTTTAGTCATGTTCTCTTCTTGTGGGGGGTCTCATTCAGGAGAGATATCTGGGAAGTGTTGTCCAGATTTTGAAGGTTGTCCTGATGTTATATGGACCGCAGATCCTTTGTATTTTCTCTGATAACCCCTTCACATAAGGCAGGCAGACTGTTTTCTGAGTGTTGTTGTTGTCCTCCTCTTGTACCCGCCTATCCCAGTTTTTTGGGGGCTGCTGCCATGTACCCAGGGTAGTTGTTACATTGTAGGGTACTTCTTATACTGACCAAATTCTTTATCTAATGTCTCTGGGTCGCCACTTATGACTTTTTTGCTCGGTGTTGTAAGCATCGGACGATCCCTTTATTTTACGCTGTATGGATAGGGAGTTGAAATTGAGGGATTGTCCGGTGAATGTTGGTTTACGGTATACGGATGTCTTGAACCCAACTCTGTTCGAGATATTAGAACATCCAGGAATGGGAGTGAGTTGTTACTATCTTTCTCCATTGTGAACTGTATCGAAGGTCTTATTGAGTTCACATGGTCCAGTAGAACCTGAACATCTTCCTGATGTGGCCAGAGTATGAAAGGTTCATCTATATATCTTAACCATATAGTTGGCTTTTTGATATAGATTCTAATGCCATTTCCTCAAATTATTCCATATATATTATTCGCCATTGCTGGTGATAATGGCTGAAAATTGCTAAGCCCTCATCCTTCGATATATGTTGTGATCCCATTCAGGAAGTGTGTTGTTTATTACAGAAAGTCAACATTCTCCATCAGATTATCTATTGGAAACTGGTCCGTTCTTCTAGGGATGAGTCAGAGGCCAATCTATCTCTGACTAATGATGTTTGCCTTGGAAATGGGTACCTGATTTTGGTGAACAAACTTTTCACATTAAAGTTCACCATCTGGTTGGATAGGATGGGATATCTTTGATTATTTCCACAAAGTGGAAAAGTTTGGACATATGAAGGTTTTTTCCGATCAATGGGTCAATTATATCTACAAGGAAGTGACTCAAGGGTGGCACACAGAGCCTTAAATTTAACAATCGGCCTGATTGGAATACCGTCTTTGTGAATCTTAGGGAGACCCGTATATGTGAGGTAGCTTGGTGTAACGCAAACAAGATGCCACTGCCTATTTGTCTTAGGTGGAAGTGATCCTTGTTCTTAATTAATATCTGTGACAGTTTGCTTTTTTATTTTCACAATAGGATCTTTGGAATTTTTTTCTTTTTAATATATAAAAAACTAATGAGGTCTTCCATTTTTTCTTGTATAATTTGATTTTGTCAAATCACTTTGTTTTTATTTTTTCAGCCAGATATAATTTTCATTTCTAAATTAATTCGGAAACGCCAGTCCCTCTCCAGTTTTCATTTTTTAACCTGGGCAGACATTTATTTCTCCAATTTCTGTCTGAATTTCTTCCATTTCAGTTCATCCGCCTGAGCCTGAGGGAATTGAAATAAAAATTTTGGATTCTGGCAATGATGTCCAAGTATGGCGGAAGATGATTAATTTTCAATTGATTTTTATTTAATACTGACTCCTCATTTTTCAGCTGATATTGGCTAATGTTGATTAAATATTTCCAATGGATGATGGATAATATAGCATCAAATTAATGAGATTTTCATCTGTTTAAGTTTAAAAAAATTATTTTACAAATATAAAATGAAAAAATAAAATAAATTTTAATCGTTTTGGATTTTTTCTTAAATTCTTAATCATTAATAATTCTGTTGAAGAAATCCTCAAACCTTTAGGATATGATAAATATTTAGCTTGTTTTTCTTTTTTAAATTTTACAATATAAAAAAAAATAAAATTAAAATTCGTCCACTTTTCTGCAAAAGGCAGGGATCTTTTTAATTGATGGGAAGTTTTTTTGCCAAACCTGAAGGGAAAAAGTTGTAGAAAATTTTGCAAAGTTTACAGGAAGAAATTTCAAAATAAAATATTCACTGGATTTAAAATCCCAATGTAAAATCAACTTTCACCATCCATAAAGCATTAAAAAGGGCGCCATAGTTTAAATTTACCCAAAAAAATAGAGATTCAATAAAATAAAATTAAAAATTTTTTTTTAGAGACATAAAGATTAAAAATTAAAATTTATAATTTTACTCTATCAAAAAAAAACTTGAATAATTGGTTTGTGAATTTGCAGTAAAAAAAAAACTGGGAATGTTATCCGGATACAAATAAAAAAATTTTAAATTTTGAAAAATTATTCAATTGCTTTTTGTGAAATTGTTATGAAGAATTTTTTTAAATTCTACAGATGGAATAAACGATCAGGACAACCTTCATGTCTTAATTGTTTTTTTTTTTTTAAAGATCAAGAATTTTTTTCATTTTTCAAAAAAATTGAATCAGCAAAAACAAATTTTGAAAGAAAAAAGACTGTAAAAAAACAATTCTTGCAGCTGCAATTGAAAGATAATATAAAGGGAGAATTTTATAAAAATAAATTGCTCCAAAACATAAGAAGTTTTTAACAATGAAAAATTGATTAAAAAAAAAAAATAATTCAAAAAGGATTTGTTAAAATTGGAAAAATTGGAATGATCATTTTTTATTTTTTAGGTATTGAAATTTTTATAGAAAAAAAGAATATTTTATTTTTTTTTATTTGCTTGTCGAAATCCCAAATAAACTTGGCATGAATCAGCAAATATCAATAAGGAAAAAGGTTGAAAAAAATCAAAAAAAATAATACAATAAATCTAGAAATGAAATTTTAAAGGAACCAGTTTCATTTTAATGGATTTTTATAAGTTTTGAAAAAAAACATTAAATATTAATCTTTTTGTATAATAAATAAATGGTTAACAAAAATTGCAAAAAACAAATAAAAAAATTACGTTCATATTATTTAAAGTTTAAATGAAATTTCATTACATCAAAATGAATTCAAGGATTGGCACAGTGGACAAGGGAAAATTGGGAAAATCCATTCCAAATTAAATACCTTTTTGAAAAAAATTTTTACTTGGCATTTGGATTTGAAAAAAAAAATTTCCAAATAATGAAAAAAAAAGAAAATTTTAAAATTGGAATTATGAACAATTTATTTTAATTTTTAAAAAAAATTCAGAAAAGAATTTCTTAATAAAGAATTTCAGATAAATAAATAAATTTGTTTTTAAAAAATGGACAATCCACAAAAATAATTTAATATAATTGAAAATTTAAAAGAAAAAAGACAGATACTAAAGTTGAAATTCTTTAAAATTGTTTAAAATTTGTATTTACATATTTATTGCCAAAATATTTTTATTGAAAATTAAAGGAATATACATTCATATTTCAGAATTTTTTTTTTTTTTTTTTTTTGACCTATTTTTTAATCTATAGACAAAATTTTAAAAAAATAGACCAAAGTTATTTTGAAATTAAAATTATTTACAAATTTTCAGAAAATTTTTTTATCAGGATCATTTAAATTCTTATAAAAAAAGATTTAAAACAAAAGTGATTTCTGATATGTTTATATATAAAATATATATTTAATTTCCTATATTTAAAAACTTGATTTCAAAAAATTTCAGAACGATAAAAATACAGTCAAATAAAAATTTAACAAATTTATAAATGAATTGAAACATTAATTCATTTTTTGAAAAAAATAAATCATAAAAAAAATAATAAAAACTGATAATAAATTTTCCCAATAAAATATCAAATATATAATATTTATAAATTAAAAAATGCCAAAAATAAATTTAACAAAATTGTGATTCATGTTTTTTTTAAGATATTAATGATTTATTACATTAAAAAAAAAGTTTTAAATAAAAATGAAAACATACACAAGTAAAATCATTAAAAAAATCCAAAATTTTTAAAATATTCACAACAATTAAAACAAATTTTTAATTTGTCAACAAATAAAAAAAAAACAAAAAAAAAAAAATATACATAAATAAAATAACTAAAAAAATAAAAATTAAATTCTTAGCGTCAGAATCTTATGATGATTAAAAAATGCAAACACCAAAATGTGTATTGTGTATGAACATTTTATATATTCTGAATTTCCTACATTTTTCAACCGATTTCAACAAAGTTTCAGAAACAGGACTAAATAAAATTACCTCTTAGTGGTATTGAAAATGTTTAAAAAAAAAAAACAATTTTTTTTGCTAAAAAAGTTTTCAATTTAAAAAACTTGATTTAAAAATTGAAGAGAATGAAAGGGGGACAACTCATATTGAGTTATACTTATTAAAAAACCCAGGTTTTTTGTGTGTGTGTCTAATTAAATTTATTTATATATTCAATATAATTTCCCATTTTTTGAACTTCATTTCAATGAAAAACTTTAATTTTTTTAATTGATTGTTTGTGAAGAAATTGTCAAATTTTTTTTTCTTTAATTTTAAAATTCAGAATGCTTTAAAATTCCATTTACAAGATATTGTTTATAAAAAAAGACAATTCAATTTTATTGATTATATAAAATACAAAAATATTTTGTTAATGTTTGGGAACAAAATGATGACCAAAAAAAATGAAAAAAAAAAAAAAAAAAATAACATTACATCAAAAATCAGTAATGTTAAAACAATAATCTTATCAATTTTATTTTTCAGTCTTTATGATATATACTTGCAGGATATATGAATATTACTGTTACAAATTAGGCATTGCCAGGCTCATATGCTATTAATTCAAAATTATAATAAAACATTTTTTGTTTGTAAAAACTTAGTTGGTTTTCTGTCATTCCTTTACTTCTATTTATCTTATTTTTTTTATTTTTTTTTCTCCACACAAACAACAATCTTAAAATAGATTAAAAAAGAAAATGAGATCTATATCCTGTTTCAGATACCGGATCAGAGGTAAAGTAAACACTGAATATGTAGTATTCTTTTAAAGTAACTGCCTTAACAAGATGGTGGATCATTACCAGTGCAAAGCTTGAATCACAATGTCCCAAAGATAAGGACAATCATCATTTTAAGAGAGAGAATCCTGCAGAAATAGGATCACTAAGAAAAATAAAAAAAAAAAAAAGCTCTTTTCAAGAATAAGCAAAATACACTTATAATTTAAAAAATCCCAAAAAATTTATGACCCTTTATATTCTAAGCAATTTCATATACCAAGAAAACATTTTCTGTGAATTTAAAATGCCTAAAAATAAAAAGTCAAGTATATCTTGAATATGACAAGAGAACATAAAATGGTGGTGTCTTAATACTGCAACAGAACGTTATATGTTTCCTCATATTTTATTTATTTATGTAAAAAATATAGAAAAAGTCCACTAATGGTTTGGCAAATGTTAAATATCTGACAATCATTGCAAAAAAAATAACCCTAATTTTAAAAAATAAAACAAATGTCAATTAAAAAAGAAAGATTATAGCAGTTCAGGGTGTTATTAGAGATCAATTTGCAAAAGGCTTTTGCATATCATTGCAAAAAAAAAAAAAAAAAAAATTGTTAAAACAAATACAATTAAAAGTTTTAAAAACTCTTATAGAAATAAGCAATTTAAACTAAAGTCACCTATAAGTTTTTGGTATCAATGTTTTTCTATACTATTTTAAATGTTTGGTGTGAACAAGTTGCAAACAATAATGATCCCTTTAGTCCTGAAAGAAAACATAACATTTCCTCCTACCCATTAAAAAAGTTCATTTCTTGACAAGATGCATATTCAAGGAATGTTTCATTTTTTTTTTTTTAGTTCAATACTAACAATATAGACAATATTTTTAGTTCATTTTTATATGGCTAGACACAATTTTCATACCTACTAATTTGTTTACAGTTTTGGAATAAATGACTTTCAATTTACATCCCAACTAAATAAAGCAGGGTTATATTTGCAAATCAAATACTAACCTTAAAGTTTGTCAAGCCTAAGAGTGAAATAACTTCATATAAACCTAAAAATGATGAAGCCATGAAAAAAAAAAAAAATACAAACCTTTTCAAAGGAATAAAATAAAATTCTTAAATATACATTGTATATGTAGTTCTTTTCCATTTTCAAAACTTGCAAATTTACTTAATGCCAAAAGTGTAATCACATTGTTTGGGACTGATCCAACATCATAAATGTTTCTTTTTAAGTTTTATTATAATTATTATCTTTTGGTTTCAGGTTCATTATCCAAGACCTGGTAAGGTAGTAAATATATGCACAAATTCTAATGTGGTCCATTTTTTTCTCAACCTCCTAAATCTTACCCCAGTGATAGTATCACCAGTATGTAACCTTTAAGACCTTTCTCCCTGCATTGGTCTTCTTTAATGTCATATTATTATTTGAACATTTGTTTAATGTAGCCATTTTTTATACATTTATTTTATGTTTGTATCTCTCAATGTAGAATCTTTTTCACTACATGTTCACTGTTCCCAGATGCAACTGGAAAGTTATTAAAGCAAATTTACACTATTTACATTGTACAAACTTTTGTTCTCATCTTTATTGCAATATTCACGTTTCAGCTGTTGTACAGTCTGGACTTCTTCAGGTAACCAAACCCTTTATTTAGTTCATAGGGTTAAATTGTTCTAATTCCAAATGCCATGTCTTTTTTTTGGTTTCAGTTAATTCTCTTTAGTGACTCAATTCTACAAGTTTTTGTTCCCAGCACTCACAAGTCTTTGGGTCAAGTCACTTGTTGGAATACTTCAACCAACGCTTTTATTTACTAGGCCATGTGTCCATGGGGATATAAGTGAGTGAATTTTGGGGACTTATAAACAATGTTTCAGTAACCATTTTTTTCTTTTTTTTTTTTAACAACCAGAGTTTATATTACAATGAAATTTTTTTGTTATTGTAGATGTTCTCTTGTTCTCTTTATTACTAGTTCCCATAGCCTAGCATATACACTAATTCCTTAAGTTTTCATATTGATATTCTCTGTCTATTATTTCAACTTCATCCTACAGAGGGTGGTGATCTCCCTTTTCCCTCTATATATGGTCATCCATGCCTGATTTTTTTTTCATTCCCCTCATGTTATGAGTGTGTTTTTCAGTCTTAAAGGAAAACCTGTTTCTCATTTTATATTTTTTGCCAAAAAGTTGCACGAGATGGCATTTCATTAATCTGGTGTCATGTTCTCCTCTGATGTGGTCCCTACTAGAAGAGAATATCAACATAGTGTTGAACCCCACCCTAAACATTGCCTTGATGTTATATGGAACACAGTAATCTTTTGTTTTTTTTCAATTTGAGCCCTTCATATAAGGGTAGGCTTTTGAGGATTTTTCTGATTGTTGTTATCTTGTACCATTCTATCAAAATACTAAAATTAGTTTTTCATTGTTTTTTTATGTTTATTTTGAAAATTTTTTTTTTTTCATTTCTCTAGGTCAACAACTTATGACTTTTGCTCAATCTTGTAAAATGCAACAATTGTTTCTTTTACAATAAATGGGTGGTGAATTTTCAATTTATTGAAGGTATTGTAAAGAAAATGTTGGCTTACGGTATACAGATGTCTTGAACCCATGTCCATTCAAGATATTCCAGTCATAAGGAATGCTAGTTGTTTTGTTGTTGTTGTTTTTCTCTAATCTCAGAAATTTAATCAATGGTATTATTTATAGAAAATGGTCCAATAAAAATTAAACCTCTTCCTGGTGGGGCCACATATAAAAGGTGTCATCTATATATTTTTCTCATAAGTTGACTTTAATGATATTAATTCTAATGCCATTTATTCTCAAAGTATTCTATCTTTTGATAATGTTTTTCAAATTTCAAGCCTTCATCCTGTCGATATATAGTGGGGAAAACAAATATTGGAACATATATAAATTTTTAATTTAAAATTTTTTCAATCAATGAATAAAATACTTTCCATATAATTAACTGTACATAGATTTAATAATACTGAGTAAAAAATACATCAAAAAAAGAAAAAAATTTAATCAAAATAAATCCCATTTATCCATTTTAATGGGTGAAAAAAAGTAGAATTTCTAGAATTTATCCAAATAAAAATTTTGGTTTTGTCTGTATATAATACTCTTTCCCAATATGAATAATTGAGCATTACTTGAATTTAACCCTAGAACACTAACCATCAATTAAAGTTACACCACTACTAACGATTGGTATATCATACCCGATTTTGAAAATATAAAAAAAAAGAAGTTAAATATAAATCTTTATTTGAAATATTTTACATGCAGGCACTTCAAACTTTGTACTTTGAGTTAACATTAATAGGAACTGAAAAAATTATTATTTAGGTAAGAAAATCAGGTACTGAAAATTGTAATTAAAAATAGGAAAATTTTAATAAAAAAAACTATATACCCATGGTTAGTGTTCTTGGGTTAATTAAAAAAATATCATCCATTTTAAAAAGGTGTCATTTCTTTTTCTAAAGAAAATAATTAAAGTGATGATATATAGTACAGAAAAACCATTCTTTTTGACATCTAATTTTTTTTTTTTTTTACAGTATTAATAAATTGTTAATGAACAAGATTTCATCCTCAGAGTTTTAAAAAAATGGAAATTTAACCTATATCTTCTCATCTGTCAGACATTGTTGCATAATGTGATATTTAGGACACAGAACAAATAAACATTATTTGAAATAATTATTATTTTGGGAATGGGGTCATTGTTTGCTGAAAGGTGGCACTTGGGTATGTCGTTTGTTTGTTTTGTATTTTTTTGGTTTTTTTTTAATAATTCTTAATTAATGTTGGCAAAAGTTTTGTTTGAAAATTTAAAAAAAGGTTTAAAGCAAAAAGGTTTTTTCAAAATTAATTTGAATATATAAATAGATGTATTTTATATAATCGCCTGCAATTATATTATTTTTCTTTAGATTTTCTGGCAAAAAATCCTTCATCATTGGAAAACAAGTCAGTTAATTTATTTTAATGATTCTAGTTAGGGTGTGATTATCTAATTATGGACACATCTTTATGGGGTCTGAAAAGGTAAAATGTGCTTCTCATTGGCATTATATTGTTATCAGGAAAGATTTTTCCATGGTGGAAACAGACCTTTTCGACTACATGGCATTTCACCAATTGTCTACACAGTGAGATCCAGGAAATTTTTCTTGCAGCATTTTTTTTTAGAATTAAATTCTCTATCACTTAAGTCTTTTTACTCTTGGATTTTTGTTTGTTTCTTTTTTGCTCAAACTAACAAAGTTCTCGTAATCAGAAACCAGAAATCAGGGGATCAATTGTATTGATTTCCTTGAGACCACACAGAATTTGGCTCCAACTAGTGCTTCCCATTGGTCAAAACACATAAGGTGCAACTTGTCTTTGCCTAAACTCATTGGCATGGAAATATGGCATCCATCAGTTTGGGGGGTTTTGACCATCTCTGGAATGATTTACTGGATTCTCCCACATTTCATTTTGTTTATTTTATTTTGGATTTTAAAGTTTATGCACCTCAATTTATTTAATCCAGGATGATTTCCCACAACAAATTTCATGAAAAAAATATCAGAATATTAGAGATCATATCCATTGTAAAAACATTTCAGAATTGATATAAAATGGGTTTCATCTGAGTCTGATTTCATTAATACAATTTTTTTTTTAAGATAGTGTACACCATCAGTGAAACAAATTTTATTGAACGTTTTTTTTTTTTTTTTTTATATTTTGTGGTGCGGGAAATAAAATGTCATAAACTTTTGCTTTTTAAAAGAGCTAAGATAGACAACATTATAGCAGTTTGTCTTTTATCACCTTAGGATTTAAATTACTCAGTTAATATATGTTTAAACCACAATATGCCATTTTGCATACTGGTTGATTTTGATTTGTTGAGCAAGTTTGGTGGGTTTTGTTTTGTGTGGCCACCTGTGAAAAATGAGACAATTTTTTTTTACTACTTCCTTTCAAGATTTTATCAAAAATCTATTTCATTGGTAATTTTTTTGGGCTGAATTTAGAAGAGCTTATTGTGTTATTAAATCCCAGTTTTTTCACTTTTGAATGCTTTTTACCTAATAACCTCCTTAAATATTTGTATGACATTTGGGACCCAACAGGTGCTACCACCCCTATCTTGAGGTGGACCTTTGATCCATCCAACAATTAGGTGTATGGTTCCAAACTAGTTCAAAACCTCCTAATTTGAGTGTGTTGGACATAGTTTTTGTTTACTAAGTTTGTTTAATTCAAGCACAAACCAGGATGGTTGATTGTTATCTGCCTGTGATTAATTTTGCAATCATTTTTTTGCATGTTTGAAATTATTGTATTATAACTCTTCAGCAATGGATTTCAAGTCCATAGGGTTGTATTATATTTCTTTTTTTCAGAATAGATCATTCAAGTAATCATTGCATACTACACTGTTGTGGCAAAATATCACTTGGGCATGGATTTTTATTTTGACATAGTACTATAGTTATATTTATATATATATATATAAATATAAATATGTTTCCTTAGGAGATCTGTTATAAGCTCTCCACTGGGGATGTGGAAAGCCCCAAGTAGACCAATTGATGATAGGTTTCTGATGAGTGGCTAGTTACCCAGGATGATTAAAAACAAGGATAGCATAATCTAATTTTGAGCAAAGTAGTAAGCTGCATAATTTAACTAATTTTGTCATCACAGCTAACATTCAGGAGGCACCGTTTGAACAAGATTTTATAGTCTTCACTACATTTTAGTTTTAAATATTTTAGATCTACAAAATTTAACTTTTTGTCAAAAATGATGAAAGGAACTTGTGTTGTTCTATTACTGGAATTTTTTTTTTAATTTTAAAAAGAAAAAGTGCATTTTTCTTTAATTTGCAGAAATTTAGCCATTTGGTTTTCATTTTTGGAAAATGTAAAACCATTTTCCATTATTTCATTGTCAAATTTTATTGAGGCATTGTAAAGTTGTCTTTTATGGAAATGAAAATGAGATTTTTACATTATAGAAAATTTATTTTCTAGGCTTAAGGATTTAACTCTCAATACAAGTTTTGACTTTGAATATCATTAGGGCTTCCTTGTAGAACCCCTTCTCATATTTACGATCCATCACTAAAGATCCTCAGAAAAATCTTTGGTCTTCCTGGAAATCCTCTGAATTGAGTTATTCTTCCTTCCAAATTCATGCAAGTCTTTCAAGGTTAGATCAGAAATTTCAACATTGTGTGATGGAGCTCCTTTTTGTAAATCACAAAAAGACTGACCATTAGAAGATTATTCAAATGAGTAGTTTGGTTTGTTTTATGGCATATTAAGTGGTCTATGGTTATACTTTTTTTTCTAAAATTTGTATAAATAGAACATTGGAAGTATAAATGATAATATCATCTTTGTAAGATATCCATTTGTAAATCAGGTTTCATTGAGTTCCTTTTTGTAGTGAATTTTGGTTATAGTCTGGTTTCATTGAGTTTTGTTTTTCTGATATGCAGCTTTAGAAAAAATTGATTTTCTTGACATTCAAATTTCTTTATATTTTTTTGGCTATTGGTCACTGTTTTAGAAATGATTTTACTGGTTTACTTTTTTATCAAACATTTATTTTACAATGTTTTTTTCATAGTATTTTCATCTTGATGTTGTTTATTAAATTCTCTCAGAGCTGCTCTTAGCCTGATGGCTTTTTTTGCATTTGTCATTGAACCAAGGTCTGTTGCATTTTTTTGTTGTTTTTAAATGCATTTCTCAGCTATAGAATTGAGAATGAATGATTTTCAAGACCTGAAGCTTCTTGAGGAGTTTTTCAGAACATAGCTTTTAAATTCTTCCAAATTCTTGATGCTAATTTTATTTTTTGCCATTATGGTTTTAAAGGACTATTGGCTTTATACTGCTACCACATGTGACTGCCAGTACTTTCCAAGAGAAATCCATACAAATTGATGGATCACACAGTGATAAGTCTTTTGCCAAGTAGCTGCTAGAAAATCAATTTATGCCAGAAAATGGATTTTTTATCATTATAAAATCATAAATACATAAATTATTGTTTACTAATAAGATCCTTCCCTTTTGGTTTGTCTTTACAACCCATATGGGTTGTGACAGTCAAAGTCCCCTAGTATCATAAAAGGGACAAGGAGTTGCCTTATGATTTCATGAATTTTAGCTTCATTTGCTGATTCATTCGGTGGGATATATGTATACTGAGCAGATGTTTACTGGCCTGTGTAAGGTCACTTTAACAGCAGTTGCCTGTAAAGTAGTTATTAAATTTACAGCACATCATTTCTAAACTAGGATGGATGATGCTCGAAGCCCAGTGTCATGTGTGTTGTATTACTGGTATTCTTTTATATTCAGTTTGTCATTTTGCTTAAGGAATGTTTCCTAAAGGCAAACAACTGCCAGTGATAGGTCTGTTATTAGCAGAAGCAGTTCATTTATGCCTGCCTTTATTCCACAGCAGTTCCATTAAATTATGTGATATATGATTGCTAAATGTTTTTGGGCTTTAGCATAGTATGTGGTTGTGCTTTTTTAAGTTTGGAGTTTCTGTCCATTTGTGGGTTCTGGCTTTCCACCTCAATTTCTTTCAGTTTGTCAAATTGGTTTTAGGTAGGAATTTGGTCACTGTGAATTTCTGGTTTTTGTTTGGCCATTTCTGTTTTTTTGGGAGATAAGTTTGTAAGTCTGTTTTTGGTGGTTTTTGGAGATTGTTGTGTATTTGCTTTGAGATTTTGTATTTTAATTGGAAGAGTGGTATGTGTTTGAGCAGTAGATTTTTTATTTGCTTTTTCTTTATTATTTCAATTCTTCCACTGGCTTTCTTCTGTGGAGTATGTCCATTAGGTAGTTCTGAAATTTGGTCCAGTCATTTCGTCCCAAGTGTACAAGTTTCCTCTCAATGAGGGCTCTATATTTGTCAGGTTGACTAGTGGTCCTTTCTTGCGTTATTTTTGCATAAGAAGGGCCTTTCATGTAGCTCTGTACAATTTGCCTTGCCTCCACAAATGAGACATTTCATTTATGTTTCACCTCAACTATCTCCTTTTCCCTTTTTCAAGAAGTCACATGATTGTGAGTATGCTCAATGGTCTTCCTGGCAGTTAGAACATCTTACTTCATAGTGGCATTCTTCTTCCGTGTGGTCTGAATCCTTTTGGCCACATTTTTCCACGTGTTGGGAGACTCTTGAATCTATTTCTATGATGCCCAAATTTTTGGCACTTGAGGCACCGGAGTGGAGCAGGAATATATTGTTCCACTGGCTTAACGTTGTATCTGACTTTTATATTCAAGAGGGAAACCCAGTCACTTTGACATGTCAGTGCTACACAAACCAGTATACTTGTATTCAAAAGAGACTGAGCACCCATTAAACCATTGGTTGCACTTCCCAAATCTTAAGTGTACAAATTGGTATATTTATGATAGACAATTCCTTTTCAATTAATCTATTCACACTTTCTATTTTAAGTTTTGCCATCCAGAAAAAGAATATGGCTTCTTGAAGAAATGCCAAGTGGTGAATTTCCCTCCCTCTAAAAAAATTTATGATGAAAGAGATACTCTCTGCAACTGCAAATTCAATGAGTAACAAACTCCAAGCAAATAATTCTGTAAAAATGAAAAAAGAAAATCAGAGCTGGTAATGTATAGTTCATTCACTGCAGCTGCATTTCACACATGACCATATCTCTATCTTATGTCTGCTAAGCTCAAGCAGCAAGTGAAAACAAATAGCAAAAGGGATCAAAGTGTGTACATTCAATAACCCAACCTCTAATTTTGTTGAACATTTGAAAGGACAATTGTTGCTGAAAGTAATGTCAGAATTTTGAAAGATTTACTATTTTTGTAACCGACAAAAAAAATGCTTGGAGCACCTGTTACCAAGGATGGAACAAAAAAACGACTTTAATTATCATTCAGGAGTTAAATTGATTTGGTATATGTGATCTAATCTTTTTCTTAAGACTACTGTACCAAATACACAACTGAATTATGGAGCATGTATGATGATTGAGAAGGAAGTTGCATGAATTTTATTGTGACTACCTTTCTGCCATTACACCCAAAAGCTGATCTTGAAAAGCATCTTCAAATAGCTTTTCCATTTAAGTGGTCTTAATATCAAGATATTTGAAAAATTCCAAAAACATTGGGTCAATAAGAGGACATTTTATTTATATATATCTTGAATGATGCAATTGCAAATCAATGAACACCAAAAAATGATTTGTACCTGGAAACACTCTTAGAAGATACTTTCATGATCAGCTTGTGAATGTGATGACAATAAGATAAGGTTGAAATTTTGAGGCTGTTATATAACTGCCTCAAAATGTTCAGAATGTAAGAAGAATTTAATGATGGTCATTTGTGCAATAAAGTAAATCCAGAGAATGCAATGAG
>CAHIKZ030003940.1:0-22500 GCA_903632075.3 Acanthosepion pharaonis
ATATCTTGGAAAATAAGGAAAAGATCACCAGCCTACAACAACCAATCAAAAACTTGCAAACTTTACTTGGAGGAAAAAATATCTATCATTAACCCCCAGACCAAAATAAATTATTAAATAAAAAGATCCGAGCTCATCTCAAAATGCAGACATGAAAACAATTTTTTACTACCTTACTTAAAATCGAAAACTGAAAAAAAAAAAATAAAATAAAAATAAAATAAAATAAATAAAGAAACAAAATGACAATAAAATAAGTAAAATAAATTAACCCAAACAAATTACCTAATCACACCCGTTAGAATAGAGGAAATAGAATAAATAAATAAAAAAGAAAAATGAACAAAATCAATGAACCCACATAAAGTAAATAATAAACAAATTAACAAACTATTATGACCAAAATATTAGTTAGACTATAAATACCAAACCAAAAAACGGACGAAAATCATAGCTATAACTGTTATATAACGATAAAAAATACTACGTTACTTAAAAATCGAAAACCGAAAAGAGTAAATAAAAATATACAGTGTAATAAATAAATAATAAAAAAACAAGCAAAATAAATTAATTTAAATTCATCCACATAAATAAACTAACAAACCAATCCCGATAAATTAACCGTTAGAAAAAGATATTCAATCCAAATAAATACATGAAGTAATAAAGAAATTAAAAACTGCTCCCGCCAAAATAATATTTAGAATAACCTACAACGATCAACCCCAAAATTTAATAAATAGCTTTAATTATCTTCCCAAACCAAATCAAAACTATTAAATAAGCGATATAAACAAATTTTACTACATTAATAAAAAGACCGATGAAAATAAAAAAAAAATATATAAGATTAGAAATAGGAATAAAAAAAATAAAAGAAGTAAAATAAATAATGACAAGCAAAATAATTTAACCCAAATAAATATATAAATAAATAAATAAACGACTTCCAGTAAAATAACCGCCAAAATAGACTACCCACAATGCACCACTGACCCGTATATATAAATAGCCGAGAAAAATAACAGCACTCGTGGCCTGGTGATTGCGTCTAGTATGAAACAGACTGTCGCCTCTAAGTGTTGACTTCAATGTTCACTTTTATATTTACACACACTCTAACTCTGGTATTGAGCATTTTATCCCATAAAAAAAATTGCACACATTAAGACTATATTGCTCATATATATATATATATATATATATATATATATATATATATATATATATATATATATATGTGTGTGTGTGTGTGTGTGTGTGTGTGGGATATATATATATATATATATATATATATATATATATATATATATATATCTTCCATCAGGCATGACCAAAATATTCATAACTGAAGAGAGGTATTCGGAAGGGATCCCCGAATTGCCATGAGGTGCCAACTTGGCCATGTGCCCAATGCAGTCGAATATGCCTGTCCAGGGAAGGTCTTCTCGTTCAGCAGAAGTCACACCAACACCAGCAGTCTATTGCATATGACGATTTCGCAGTGGCATGCATTGAATGCCCAACCTGCACTAGGTTGTGCAATTCCAGGTCGTACCTGACAAATAAAAAAGACTCATTGGAAATGATGATGATCAAAGTCAACTTCCACCACTTGGGGATGATTTGATATGCCAAATATGTAACAAGGAATGCAAATCGATATCTGGCTTTATGAGCCACTGTCAGTCATACAACCAATGAATGCAATGTTTTTTGGGGGAGTTTAACTGATGGATTGAACATGTCAGTGATGGTCATACTTGCTTTGTGAGTCGACAGCCACTATATATATATATATATATATATATATATATATATATATACTTGAGAATGCCTGATGACAGGATACCCAAGATCCTAATGTACAGCCAGTTAGATCAGGGCTACAGGAATGTAGGACGCCCATGGCTAAGATACAAAGACAACCTAAAAAGCAACTTGTCAGCAGTCAATATGCCACATAACACCCTTGAGCGATTAGTCTTGGAGCGGGTAGAATGGAGATCAACGTGTTTTAGTAGACTCACCCATTTTCAATCTGCTTGTCTAAAGAAGCGAGAGCCAATCTAACAGTGATCTCATCTCACAATCTTCACACTTGCTCCATATGTGGCCTCCTTTGTAAATCACTAGCGGGTCTTAAATGCCACTTAAGATTATCGCATAAACTTTCATAACTGAATCAATAAGCTGGCAGATCCTCATACGTCGAAACCGACGGAGAGTCCATTATATATATATATATATATATATATATATATATATATATATATATATATATATAAGAGAAAGAATAGATGGAGTAAAATCCGCAGTTCGTAGTATTTAATTTTTTAAAAAATTCTCAATACAAATAGATCAAAATATTATTATAATAGTTTTCTTATTATAAATTATAATAAAAACATTTTACATCACTACACAAAAGCTTTCATGTTTCAATACTATGATTGTACTTCCTCGGGCGATAGTTGAAATATGTAATTAAATTAGGGAAATTTCGCCTGAGTACGTACAATATTAATATTGAAACATGAAAGCTTTTGTGTAGCGATGTAAAATATTTTTTATTATTATCTATTATAATAAAAATATTATATATATATATGTGTGTCTATGTGTGTGTGTGTTTGTGTTTGTGTGTGTTAGTGTCCATTTTCTACCGTCGCGTTTATCTGTACCCGATTCCAACAGAATCCCATTAGGTCCCTTAACCCTCTTTATCTATACAACTCACTCCTCTATTATAGGCCAATTCTTACTACCCCTCCTTCTATTCTTTTCTTTTCCTTTTTTCCTTCTTTCCTTCCTTTGCCCTTTCAAATTTTCTGTGAAGAAACGTTTTATTCATTTTAATAAATTGCATTGATAAGTCCAGGGAAAAACTACTTTCGCATGGACGAAATGATCATCTGTATGAGGTAAATTGTTTGAATCTCATTAATTGTAATTCACTTATATGCTCTATAATAAAAATTATAATGAGCTCTCTTTTGTGGATCAGTTTTAATATTTTATATTAATAGGATCTACTTGCATTATTAACTAAGGATTTTTTTATATATATATATATATATATATATATATATATATATATATATATATATATATATATATATATATATAGTAGTAGTAATAATCTATAAGAAATTATACTCGTTCGGAAAATCTTCAGTGTTTTGATTTGCAAATAATCAAACCAATACCAAAGGGAAAAAAATGGTATAAAAATTAAAGAACCAAGAACATGTACGCTAGCCGAAAATAATCGTCTAGCATGCAAGTCCAAAGCCAAAAAGAAAACCCCGATACGAGTAGGCAAAATAACTAAATAAAGTGCTTGATACAGTAAGTAGAGCAGACCTTAACTAACTAACTAACTAACTATATATATATATATATATATATATATATATATAATATATATATATATATACATATATTAAAATCAATATTTATTGTTTTGAAGGTCCAGCTCGAGTTGGATTGCTTATATCATCAATAGATCTGACATCTGACTTATGAAGGCTCAGGTTATGACAAGTCCGGTAAATTTTGGGAAATCATATTCTTTATTTCAGCTGTAGAAAAATCTATAATACTGAAGCTATAAATAACAACTTATATTACTAATTTCTAATCCCAATTCTGTTACTAACTATAAGTCCAGTATTGTTATTTTTCGTCTGAAGAATTGCATTCCTTTGTTCATTTGCTATCCTAACTGCATCTTGGATTCATATATATCTGTACATCTCCTCCTCCTGGTTTAGGTCGTCTATTGCGCTATCTATATCAAGCATATTGCTATTAGTCTTCATAAACTACTTCATCTTCTATGTGACCCTTGCCTTCAGAAGGTGGGTGTTCATAGCCCTCTATCACATCCTATAGCTCTAACCTATATTTGTCTTTTTATATCCACCTTCCTCTGAGCTAGTTTAGTTGCCATTTCTTTGTCTTATGAGAGTAAAATTTTCTTCTTTTCTCATTATGCGTCCCAGAGATGTAAACTGTATCTTCTGGATCAAGTATAATTGTTTCTTTTTGCTTACATTTTCCATAAAACATCATCGTATTCAAAGAATCATGTAGAATCTAATTTCTGTTGTCGTATGTCTCCTCTTCATCTGTGAGGAAATTGTTCAGCATTCGCTGCCATGTAGGAAAACGGATGTTACATAGAAATTCAACACTCATTTATTTATTTCTAAGGAAATTTCATGTTTCTTTTTAAATACATTGCTTAGCTTTCGGAAGCCATATTACACTATTCTAACCCACTGTTGAAATTAGCTCTCCACATACTCCGTCATCTGCTAAAACATTATATTTAAATTTCCATACTTGCTTGATCTTGACATCTCACAGTTTGCAAAATAGTCTGGTGCTAATGCTGACAAAAACACATTACATATTCTTATTATTGATGTTTAATCATTTCGTCTCTTTTTCCTTTACTATCGTGTTCTGGGAGTTGCTGCATTTAATGTTTCTTTACCTGGAGGTAATAGTGTCATAACACTTGTTCTTAAGATTTTTCCCACTAGGAGTTCTACCAGGATTTATTACTTATGGACACAATCTTCCTAAGATTACTTTTCTTAAATATTGTGTTCGGACATTTGTCCAAACCAAACTTCGACACATCATAACGTAGTTACCTCCCCTGCAGCGTTAATAAGCTAACGGTACTAAACTCAGCGTTCATCACTTCACCAGTAAATATTTTAACTTTCAGATGAATACAGTAAAGTTGTTTTTGAAAATGACGAACACTATTATATAAACAAAACAAAAAAAACCATCACCATGATGATGACATAGTGTTAATGTCGAAAGTACTTGGAATAAGTAACATGTATGAACACGGTAATTTTCTCTCTTCCTTTAATAATGACACCGGAAAGCTTGTCTGTGAATATGAAATGATCCAACTGAAAACAAGTAGACGAAACATGTCCAAATTATTCAATGAAAGATGTCTCAATATATACGATGGACTCTCCCATCGGGTTCGATGTATGAGGTTCTGACAACCACGAACTAATTATCTGCAGGCCTATGACGGGCATGATTTTGAAACCGGCTAGAGAATTGCACAAAAGGCCACAAAAAGTACAGGAGAATCTATTGCATCTAAGTGCAGCAGAAACACTGTTAAATGTCTTATTCTGCTATCTCGTTTTATGTAGTCGACTGATGCATACTTCTCAGTTGCTATATTAATGTTGTACTTCTTTAGGTCCTATGCGACTAGAGCTGTTTTTCTTTCAGGTGCTATTCTGTTGTCCTGGAGAGTTCGTACATTCCAATTGCCAAGATGAAGTTGATGTTGTTTCGTAGAGTTTTTCGCAGTAGCCTGATATGCGTGGAACTAATTAGATGTAGTTTTCAGAAAACTAACACAATGATTTGTTTCAAGTGGTGAAGGCTTGTGAATGAGAAAAAATATCCGTTAATGAATGCAAGACATTAATTCGCTCATGTAGCAAAAGATGTCAAGCTGTTATTGAAGGGTAAAGGTCTATATATCAAGCACTAATGAATTATGAACGCTATTTTCATTTGGATATGAGATATCCATTATAATAGTATGATTTTGTTAATCGTTCTGATGTTTTTGATCATCTATTTTTTTCGAATGCTATATAATTATTCTTATAACTTTATTAAAATAAGTTTATTGAGCTTTTTATTTTGGAATTCTATAATTTACCTTTATATCCTTATTTTTCCTTGATAAAATGTTCTATGAAGCTTTAAAATAAAAAAGTTATTTCACATTTAGACTTTTTCTTAACATCGTTCTGATAAGCTCGCTACTGTATATATATATATATATATATATATATATATATATATATGAGATAAAGATATATACATTTTTCTGTATCAAAAAACAATATTGGGGTAATATATAACAAGGCGGAAAAAAGTTTTTGTGTGACGCGTTTCTTCCTTTAGGACAATAACAAAAGAGATGGAAACAAAAAGAAATAAAACTAAATGAAATCAGCTATATATATATATATATATATATATATATATATATATATATATATATAGATCGATAGATAGATAGATAAAAATGAAAATAAAATTTTAAATTCCCAGCATTCCTCGTTCGTACGCTTGCGTAGTCCTACTAAAATAAATTTATTCCGATGAAGCCCATATAAATATATGTGCACAATTCTTTCGTTTCTGAGTTATTAAGCTTGAAAAAAGTTTACGTTAGATGACGCTGTGTTTCCATGTACACTAGGTTACATTTGCCATTCGTCTACTTTTGCGGCTAGTCTGTTTTCAATGCATAACGTGTGTAGTAGTGAGTTAACTGATAAGCGTTCTATTTAACAATGCCAGGATATTCATATCGTGGACAGGCAAATATGATTTTTACATACGCCCGTGTGAATGATATGGACGCAAGGCTGCACGGCTGTATCAAATTGCGTTTCCAGACTGAAAGCAGCCGAGACATAAAACTTCTGCTGCTGTTTATCGTAGCGTTGCAGAGACAGAATTCGTGGCACCTCAAACCATGGATCGAGGAAGATTGAGATCTGCTCGTACGCCTGACGACGAAGAACACATTTTACATGACCTTTTGGACATAGGCTTATATGGACATTTTACCTTGTTTCGAGGTTAAGAAAACGCCCCAAACTTTTTAAAAGTATTTTGATCCACCTTGTATATATACCGGATGTAACAGCAAAATTGTCCAAATCGTGTATCACCAAAATTGCCTAATTGTTACATTAAACCTTGAACCGATTGAATGATTAAATATATCTTACTGCCATTCCTCTAGGTTTTTATAACGCTATTGGACTTTAATTTGAGCAATAACAATTTATAATTACTCTCCAAGCAACAAAAAGAATCATGACGAAATCGATAAAAAACGAAAATAATGTGTTCATCATTAATTAATTGTAACTAAGGTTGGAAGCTCATGAAGGATTAAAAAAGTTCAAAAATGAATAAATATTATTCCAGAGTCATTTTCCAACATATTTGTTATGGTTCAAGTTCCTTGTACCAAGGTTAGAACCAATGAAAGAATCACCCGAACACATGTATGGAATACAACAATATATTACAACAGAAATATAATACAAAGAAGTAGAAGTATTAGTAATGACTATCAGATTTGGTTAGAGTAAACTATGTTGTCTCAACAAGTATCACTATTCCAATGTCCTTACAATATGCTCTCAATGATGTCTCCTCGTCTTAAATTACCCTCATACCTATCGAGAGGCGCAGTATTTATAATGTCAGGAATAGTCCATTATTACTATGGGTAAGTTCCATAAAAGTATTCAAGATGATCTTCGCCTTCTCTAATCTTCTAACTTTTTGATCTTGAGTAACAATTTGACTCAAATGCTTCACGTTCTATTTCATTTTTCAAGTGTTTTTTAATGCTCTTTAGATTGTTATAGCTAAAACTCCTCTCTCATGTGACATACGTCTTATGGGTTGAGTTGGATCTTTTCTAATTGATCTCTTTAGCTCTAATTTGAAATGATGATCCCTCTTCCTGTTTTGACCTCCTGACCCAGTTTTCCTCTCTACTGTTCCCTCTTTTTTAAACTCATTCACCGTTCTCTTGATGGTTCTTGACGGAAGGTCTGAATGATTTTTCCTATCATCTTTGCTCAATTGAGAAGACAGTGAAGCTGACACAAAATGATTTTTAACCTGTTCCTTCCAGCTAAATAACTCAACGGGTTTTGCAGTGATTCTTACGACAGAGGTGTCTAAATGGCTAAAAGTCTCATCTGAAAAACTGGCAAAAGAAAGAAACTCAGTTAGTTTAGTGGATTCTTAGATATTAAGCATTTTGTGTGATTGACAATTATGCTGTAACACGATTTGGGCAATTTTGGTGTTACAACCAGTACGCACACACACACACGCACACACACACACACACACACAGATATATATATATATATATATATATATATATATATATATATATATATATATATATATATATATGAAAGAAAGAGGTTATAGTGGTTATATTAAAGAGAAGAGAGGTAACACAAACGTTTTTTGGTTGTAATGTGGATTTAAAAAAAAAATTATGCTTTATTTTCCATAATTTTACCTTTTTTAATATATTCCAGGTATCCAAACTGTGTTTTGAAATGTTCTATTTGGTGTTTTCTGTGTTGCAGTTGTGTTCTCTGTTTTTTGGGTTTTTAAAATCCACATTACAACAAAAACGTTTGCCGTACCTCTCTTCTCTTTAATATACACACTTTTCTCTCATTGGAACCACTATAACCTCTTTCTGTTACTACAACGAAAGAATGCTGCGAACTGAAAAGAAAATCATGGAAGAACTTCTTGAGTTATTCAAACTTACCAACCAAAACAGGAACTACTAGAAGAAGAAATACAGAAATTGAACAAAAATATGGAAGCTATTCTCATATAAATCACATCACAACAAACCAGTGTACACAACTGCAAACACAGAAACACCAATAGAACATTTCAAAACACAGTTTGGATATCTGGGAAATATTAAAACGGTAGAATTATTATTATTATCTCTTTATATATATATATATATATATATATATATATATATATATATATATATATGAAGAAAAATATTCGGAAAAAAAAAAATCCTAATACTATCGGATCTATATCCATATATTATTTTACACACACACATATATATATATATATATATATATATATATATATATGTGTGTGTGTGTGTGTGTGTGTGTGTGTGTGTGTGTGTGTATATATGAAGAAAAATATTCGAAAAAAAAAATCCTAATACTATCGGATCTATATCCATATATTTGCTTACATATATATATATATATATTTATATATATATATATATATATATGTGTGTGTGTGTGTGTGTGTGTGTGTGTGTGTGTGTGTGTGTGTGTGAGTGCGTTTGTGTGTGTGTGTGTGTGTGTGTGTGTGTTAAATGGAAAAAAAAACAAGTGATGTTAGTTGATCATTTGGGGGAGTTTCTCCTTTACGTTCCCCTCTGCTTCGTATCAACGTGACATGGAATAACCTGTTACGACCATTTTGAAATGCGTGGGCCACGTTATCAATCCTTCCAGCCCTTGTGAACGCTGAAGGCAACCGCACCTAAGTCGCCTTTGTCAAGCTTAGGTTCGGAAGGCTGGAGGAAAGCAAATCCCAACCTACCTGGCGAACTTGAGCAATTGGATAGTCGAGCGGGTTTGGGGAGTCATAGTAAAAAAGACAAAAGCTATTAAGAGCTACAAAAAACAGGAGATTGTGGGGAACCATGGTCGTCAACGTCCCGAAAGGACACCACACAGAGAAGAAGTGGTTCAGAGTTATAGATTATGTACACGGTTTCCCTACCCCCGGATCATCTGAAGCAAACTATTTACCGTGAAAATAGCGCCGTCTGCGTCGTTATAAATATCAATATATGATTAATTAGAAAAAGATGAAGATTAGTCAAGAAACCTGTAAAGATTAAGCGGTCGTTTTTTATTATTTGAACAAGAAAGTCTTCTTTTTTCTTTTTATGTGCTATGTTCTTTCAGGACGTAGGCGATCATGGCTCTCCACCTTTCCTTATCACTTGCAGCTTTCAACAAGTTCCTTCCCTCTGCTTCCTCCCTCAGACCACGTTCTCTCATCCACTTGCTTAAGCCCTCCAGGTATGTCAGGCCTTGTTTTCCCTTGTCTCTCTTTCCCTCTATTCGACCCGTTAGTATCAGATTCTCCAGGCCCTCCTTCCTCATTATGTGCCCCAGAAACTTGAGCTGCCCCTTCATTACGTCAAATATAAGCCCCCTCCTTGTTTTCCTCCTCTCTAAGACCCCCGAAATGATAGGAAGTTACGGAGAGACAGGATCGCTAAAGTCCAGTAGGGACACGACGCATACAGGGTGCGATGGGTAAATTGTCGCAATTTTATATTTTCAATTTCGCGCATGCGCGTTTGGTTTTGATATGGTCGACTGCATATTATGTACGTTCAGCTGGGCACCGACTGTAAGTAAAACAGCACCAAGACGCAATTCTCTCCACCAGAAATTTAGAAACGGCTTTACATTGTGACGGTTACACACCTGGCCCAGGGTCGGATCCTTTGGTTACGGCGCCAACGGTGACGTCGCTCCTCCTGGTCGCTCCTCCTGGGTCCAAGCGTGCCGCTCAACCCCTTGGTCAGATGATCACCAGCCTCGCCTTTTCCCGACTCGCTTCCAATACCTGGTCACTAAAGCAACTGTACCGATCTCCGGTCTGTCTACCCACGCTGTGTTTAGATCTTAGACAGACGGGACCAGCAGGGATTGGGGCCGATACAAGTTGAGTCCGACGGGGGTGGCAAAACACAAATAAAAGAGAAAATAAACTCACGAGACAAAAAAGATTGCTGATGAAAAAAATGGGTAACAACCCTTTATATCTTAATGTCCGTTACATAAAAACAAAATTGTTCTCATTTCCCAACCCGCTCTGTGGACTATGGCAAGCTTCTATCACACAACCTAAAGATTTCGAATTGCCTACTCTTTAGAATTGTGTATGTCGGAGTGTGGTTTGGTTCGATACTGGGGCTAATTTCTATCGATCATTCGCAGTTGATTCTTCTCTTCGACTTGAGTTGTATTTCTTCTTCTTCGTCGACTTAGGCTGGAAGTTCTTTTGTCTTCGACTTGGGCTGGAAGTTCTCTTGTCTTCGACTTGGGTTGTATTTCTTCTTCTTCGTCGACTTAGGCTGGAAGTTCTCTTCTCTTCGACTTGGGCTGGAAGTTCTCTTGTCTTCGACTTGGGTTGTATTTCTTCTTCTTCGTCGACTTAGGATGGAAGTTCTCTTGTCTTCGACTTGGGCTGGAAGGATCTCTTGCCGCAACTCAGCCGCAACTCTCTGTCGTCCGAGGTGATCTCTTCTCGCTGCCGTCCGGGGCTGAACTCTTCTGTCTTCGACTTGGGCTGGGAGGATTTCTTGTCTGAGGATTCTCTTGCCCGCAAAGGGGCGAGTGAATCGGGCCCGATGCCCGCGTTCAGGCTCTATCCCTGCCCGCGGTCCAGCTGCAACTCCACTCCAACTCAACTGATTTCTGTCGACTGGGGTCCTGCTTTTATTGACGCCGCAACAAACTGGGGTGGGTCTGTCGGCGTCAGGGGTTTCCTCGATAATTCCAAAAGTCGCATTATTTTGATTTCTCATTATCGCTATTATTTTCCCCCCTACTTCCTCACAGTGCCTTTTGTAGGAGGTGCACACCCATCTCTCTTAGTCTCTCGTATGTCAGGTGACCGTTTTTCGACCAATGGTTCCTGATCGGGCATTTCTTTCTCTTCTTTTCTGCAGATCACGTGACCGTTTCCGACCAATTGTTATTGATCGAGCATCCTTTCTCCTCCTTTCGGGCGTGGTTACATCGTTCTTGTTTTTAAAAAAAACAAAATCCAATTTTGCCTTTTCTGCACGTACGAAAAAATGACAATCTTGGCTTTCTCTCACCTGGGCTCTGTCAACCAGCCCGCCGCTAATTAGTTGTGACTTCAGGAAAGAATACCGTCGCCATCCGTGATCCGAGACAATCGCCTCCTCCACCTCTTGCTTTTTTGTCAGACCCGGCAGTCAGAAAATCTTAATTTATCTGAATTGAAAATATCTTTCACTCGTCAATGTGGGGGTTCTAATTTTTAACAGGTCAGAATCTGTATACCGTTCCACCGGTCCTCCCCCTCAACCCAAAAAGACACTTTTCTCTGATTAAAAAAAAAATTTCGTTTCTATTGTTCTAAAAAGAATTTCCCTTTCTCCAATTTGATAAGGTGTCTTTCTACGCAAAAGTAGGCTAGATGCTTTGACCGATATCTGGTTTTTTCATCAAGCGGCCCGTTTTGATATCATGTCTTTCCTTTCTTTTTTTTTATTATTTCTAATTCTATTCTTCCAATTGTCTTTAAAAACTCGGTCAACATGCTAGCTAAGATATCTTTCTGACTCGTGTTTTTTAATGACCGCTTTTTTTGTATTTCTCGACCTCTCTTTCCCCTTCCTTCTTCTTCCCTTAGGATCGTCCAAGTACAATCTTAGTGAATTATTTTCAACTCAATTATTTTCCGTTTTAAAAAAAATCAACAACCTGTTTAGTAAACCGAGTGAAAAAAAAAATTAAATCATATTTCTATGAATTTTTCTAATAATGCAAGGTGCCACAACATATAGAAGCTCCAATATGAACATTTCAGAGTGCTTGGGTGTCAATCTGAGGACAATGCAGTGGATTCGGAAAGAGTTGGATGATACATCCCGTCAACATCATGGTGTTTGGAGTGAGCCCTAGTGATGGCGACGATATGCCTCCACTCATCTTCCCACAGGACCTCAGACTCAGCACAGAGGCCTACATCAGGCGTCTTGAGGAGGTATTGGCTACGCTGAGTCAAGAACCTATATCTGGCAACATGCTCGGTCCATGACATACTTAACATCCTTCTGTAAAATCACATCTCCGTCGCCTCGATTCAACATTCGCTGCCGTAAAGAAGGACAGATGTCACGTAACAGCTCAGTATTCGTTTTTTTTCCCCAAAAGAAATCCTCCTGCCTCTCAATACTATGCCCAGCTTTTTTGAATGGCCATCCCAATACGCATAAGGATCTCAGTGTCGCACTTACCGTCCTCTGTCAAAACGCTTCCCAGATATTTAAACTTCCGCGTCTGCTTTGATTCTAGTGTTCCCGACCTGCAAATCGCATCTCGGACTCATTATTTAACTGATGACCATACAGTCTCTTCTTGTTTATGCTTAGTCTTTTTTTTTCTGACTCTCCGTCGCTACCTTCTATAGGAGATTTTGTAATTTCTTTTCAGTGTCTGCTATCAGTACTGTGTCATCTGCGTAGCTTATATTAAGATTGCGACCGCCAATGCTAAATCCCGGTAGGGTTGCCAATTCTCTCAGACTGACACGCAAAGGAAAAAGAACAAGTCGACCTGATCGTTTCAGCCGAAAAGACGTAAACGTGACTATTTTTTTTCTCAATTTGAACATTAAAACTACAATAAGATTTGTTTGTTTATTTGCTTTCGGATTTCGATTGGCGTGATTGTTTTAAGCCATCGGCCGTGCAATCTGAAAACCAGCAGGCGTGTGCGCTTTAACCTGCAGGAGACTAACTTTCTAACTAGCTAATTATTTATTTTATTTCAAACGTAAGTAAAAGGTCAGGACGGGATAGGGAATCTTAGCTGACGGCAGGAACCCTTCTCCGGTAGCGACGTTGACAATAGGAGATATGATAAATCTGTGTATTATTGGAGCGGATGACAGTCAAGGTCAAAGGGGGAATCGAAATGTCATAAGAAGAAAGGGTAACGAAAATAATTACGTGCGCAGTACACCCTTTCCTTCATTTGGTCCGATCACACTTGAGACAACCCTGCTTCCCCACCGTCCCATGTCCGTTCAAAGATGACCTATTGGAAGAAGATATATTAGTAAGTAATTATCCCGTACTTGCTCCAATTCTTCGACTCAGCTTGAGGTGTCGGGTGGAGATGCGTAGGTATATACTTACTTCGATAAGATTGGGAGATGTCCGACTGTTAATTCGGGTTGATCGCTTCCTACACACAGAGACACACGCACACACACACAGACACACACGCATATATATATATATATATATATATATATATATATATATATATATATATATATATTTGTTTTAGTAGACGCCGAGTTGTATGTATCTTTCTTAGATTTATTTGAAAAAGTTTTGTTTTTTTGTGAGAATATTTAGTTAATTATATTTAATTATATATTTGTTATTTTTATTTCCAGCCTATTATGACATTTTCGCTGAGAGATTGGACAGCAGCAATAATGAAACTCTAAAGTAAACTAAATTGTTGAGGTTGGAGAGAGGACCGTTGTCCTGATTGGAGAAGGAGGGCGACATAAGAGGAGAGGTGGGAAAAGCAAACGGGTGAGCGACAGAAATCCATCGCGTGTTCGAAATCGGGGGATGTTCTTCATGGGAACTGGTTCTGAATAAATGCTAAAAATATTGGATGATGCGTGGAAGAATCCTTAAAGACAATTTCCACATTACCGGATCAGGTACTAATTTCCTTTTCCTAAAGTTATATCTTGACATTCACAAATTAAACATACGTGTACGCATTTAAATACCGCACGATGAAAATGGTGTATGTATACATATATATTTTTTCCTGTTTTTACATAAGGTGGGTTCTCAAAAGATTTTCAGCCCAAATAACTTCCCCTAATCTAATCTAACCAGATTACCAAAGTATTTTAAATTTTTTCATAGACGCAAGGATTAGATCTCAGGATACACTTGTATGTTGCATATATATATATATATATATATATATATATATATATATATATATATATATATATATGTATGTATATATATATATATATGTATGTATATATATATATATGTATGTATATATATATATATGTATATATATATATATATATATGTATATATATATATATATATATATGTATGTATATATATATATATATATATATATATATATATATATATATATATATATATATATATATATAATTGTGTGTGTGTGTGCGCGTGTTTGTTTAGGAATTATGAGTCCACAGTCTGGATTTAATAACTGGTGACTTTTATACTTCCTTTGGTTTAAGTAACTAAGCTAGATTGCTTATACTATTAAACCCATTAGTTCATAATATGCCTTTTTTTCTTTTTGAGAGAGAGAGAGAGAGAGAGAGAGAGAGAGAGAGAGAGAGAGAGAGAGAGAGAGTTAACTAAAATTTAAAACCTACCTGCAGAGATTATCATTGGCCAACTAGATAGATTAAGCTTAACGAGACAAAATTTTAAGGGAGCGTCATGCAGTAATGCTTTGGTATAGTTAACGGCATATCAACTTCTTATGGGTCATTTTATACCGAAATTTTATTTTCTCGTGAGCTTTGCTAATTATTTTTTCCAGAAAAAATTTTGGTGGCAATTTTTTTTTTCAATAATGTGTTTAACGTGAAAATGTATTGTTGATATTTTTTCTAATCTATTTTTATATTTTCACATTTTGACTCCAGTTTAGGTGTTCATTATTAGCCCATGACGGAGACCCTAACAGGTCCTACTACCCCAGTTCAGGCTGGACCTGGAAATAATAACAATTAAGAGGTGGTTCCACGCTCCTCAAAACCTCTCGATCAGAGGCATTGCTGCCAGATGTAGTTTATCGTCATACCCAGAACGACTATGCACTACATTTTTTATTTTACTATTATAATTATTATTGAATCTATGATAAAATATTTCAGCAAGAGAAATTCCATCTCGCATGAAGTGAGCTGATATATTAGTTTTGAAAAAAGGGCGTTGATATCTACCAGGCTTGAGATCGAATGTCTTCATAAGAGAATATGTGCCCCTCGACAGGAATCGAACCTGTATTACCCTTTTTATTTGGAAAATCTATTTGAAACCACTCGTGCATTCATATTAAGCAGGGAGGATCCATTGCAAAAAATGAAGCTAACAGGCACAGGCTTCTTAAAGCCGTCACGTAAGTTGTGGCTTTCTTAAACTAGAGTAAGCGTGCCCCGAGCTTTTGAAGTACTTAGGTGAAACCTGCTACTGAACTTAGTGCAGATAGATAGAAAGATAGATAGATAGAGATTAAATTTGAACTTCTGTTATATGCCGTGTCTCTTCAGGATGTGGAAGATTATGGCTCTGAATAGTGATTTTCCAAGCGTAGATTAGATGTAGCACAAGGACGAAAGTAGAGGGCACCCAGTGAGAATCGAACTCACTACTCAGTGGTAATTGTTTTAGCGGGATAAGCTTGCTAACCATTACACTGCCTCGAGGTGGAAGTGATTTTCCAAGCGTAGATTAGATGTGGCACAAGGCCGAAAGTATTGGGCACCCAGTGAGGATCGAACTCACGACTCAGTTGTAATTGTTCTAGTAAAGACAAGCTCGCTAACCATTACACCCCCTCGAGAGCCCATATTATGGCTCTGTATAATATCCTTTATGTTGTTGCTGTTAGCAAAATTTAACTAACAGATTAAATATCATCATTGTTCAGTTTTATTTGTTTTTTTGTAGTGAGATTGGCAAATAGGATTTTACCTAGTTGCCTATGTTGGTTATAGGATAAATAATGTGCAGGGTTAAGAGTCAGACGGGAGGAATTTGACTAAGGATCTTCTTTTTTATGCACCGTGTCCCTTCTGGCCGTGGACGATCATGGTCCTTCACATCTTCCTATCCCTTGTAGCTCTTAATTTTGTCTTTTTGTTATTTCTCCCAAACCCTCTTCTACCATACATTTGATCAAGCTCATCAATTATTTTACGTGCTGCTTTCCTCTTTTCCTAACCTGTGGGTATCAGGTTTTCCAAACCGTCCTTTCTCATTAACTGCCCTAAAGATTTCTATTGCCTCTTCCTTATGTTATGTATATGTTTCGTTTCTGCTTCCATTTTCTCCAAAAGCTCGTCGTTGCTCACGTGTTTGGTCCAAGGTATCGTCAGCATCTTTCTATGGAAACTCAGTTCAGTTGCTTCAAGTCTTTTCTTCATCTTTGAGGAGATTGTGCTGCATTTGGCGCCATACAGGAGAACAGATATCACGTAATACTGCAATACTCTTTTCTTTGTTTCTAACGAAATACTCTGTTTAGCTTTTGGATTGAAACATCCCAATACGCCTTCGGATCTCAGTGTCGCACTTTCCGTCCTGTGTTAGAATACTTTCCAATTATTTAATTTTTTGTACTTGTTTGATTTTAGTATCCCCAGTTTGTAATTTGCTCTTTGGGCTTATCGGTTATATAGTCCTTTCTTCTCGTTTCTCTTTCCTACATTCCGTAGCAGTTTTAGCAGTTGCCTATCAGTGTTTCTTATCAACAGTGTATCTGTATACCTTATGTTAAGATCGTGGCCGTCAGTAATGAATCCTGGTAGGAATTATCACGTGTCGTAAACAGCGCGATACAGCAATTTTCTTTGATCTTATTTTGTAAATTTTCTTTTGAGCCCGATGTGTCTTTTTAAATAAATGTCAAGCCGATAGTCCTTGTGGCGAATCAACTCGGGCGACGTTATAAGCTTCCCCCTTGTTTGCTTCCTCTTCAAGACCTCGTCGTTGCTCACACGCTCGGTCCATGATATACTTAGCATCCTTCTGTAGAACCACATATCTGTTGCCCTGAGCCTCTTCTTCATCTTTGAGGAAATCGTCCAGAATACGCTGCCGTAAAGAAGGACAGATTTCACGTAAAAGATCAGTATTCTCTTTCTTTGTTACCAAAGAAAGCCTCCTGTCTCGCAGTACTCTGTCCCGCTTTTGGATTGCGTCCTTGGTCCTCCCAATACGTATACGGTTGGCGACATTCAATATAATAATACCAGTCTGTGGTAAGTAAGTACGGGTTTCACAGGAAGCTACATTTTTAAGTTCTGCTAAGTTTAATAATCGAAAAGAGTACGCGCCTAGTGCATCGTGATGAAAAAAGACAATAAAATAAGACACGCTAGGTGGAACATTAATAAGAAATTTCTGACTGAATTTCTTGAAATCTTTAATACACAAAGGATGCGTGGGTGGCATAATAAAAACCTAACTTTCCACAACAAATTCAAATTCCAACTAAGACAGTTTCGTTCAGTTAAATCCCTTTCGAATCCATCACTTCTCTCATTAGCTATAGGGAAAAAGTAGAATAAGCTAGTATATGTAGCCTTGATAAAAGCGGCCATCATCTTTTCTTTCTTTTTCATGTGTCACGTACATTCAGGACTTAGGCGATCATGGCTCTCCACTTTCTATCCCTTGCAGCTCTCAACCCGTTCCTTCCCTAGGCTTTCTCCCTCAGTCCACGTCCTGTCATTCATTTGTTTAAGTCCACCAGGTATGTCACACGTTGCTTTCCCTTGTCTCTCTTTCCCTCTATTCGACCCGTGGGTATCAGATTCTCTAAGCTCTCCTTCCTGATTATGTGTCCCAGAAACTTCAGCTACCTCTTCCTGATATTAAGTATGGGATTCCTCCTTGTTTGCAACCCTCCAAGACCTCGTCGTTGCTCACACGCTCATTCCTTCTGTAGAACCACATCTCTGTTGTCTCTTCTTCATCGTTGAGGAAATCGTCCAACATTCGCTGAGGAGGACATATGTCACGTAACAGTGCAGCATCCATTTCTTTGTTACCAAAGAAATCCTCCTGTTTCGCAGTACTCTACCCAGCTTTTGGAATGTGTCCTTGGCCATCCCAATACGTCTACGGATCGCAGCCAACATCGGCGAGGGAAAACTCTGAATTCTGACCCGTAGAGAATCTGTCAGTTAAGTGCCATACGTGATACTTGCTTGGGCGATGATGTATCTTTTGATATATGACTGACGAGGCAGATTTCTTTCACGCAGTAGGTTGCCCTTTCTTTCTGCGGTAGACTGGTTGCCAACAAATACTAAATAACCCAGTCTGTCCTGCCATTCAATCCATAGCTGTCGGGAAGAAGAGATGGAGTCATACCATTCCCAAGGTTATTTGTGCGTAAGTGAATCTAATGAACTTGATTGAAATTCGGATTCGGCACTCCGATTTCTTCCTTCGAGCCGATATGCAGCGCAAATTACTCACTATTTTCCCTTGAAGTCTTGGCAATTCAAAAATGATATAGAAAAAGAAACTTTGGTGATAGCTACGATTCCAACAAACATGGTATATAAAATAAATAAATATAAATTATTGGTCTATTCTGGAATAAAATCTGAGTGAGCAAATGAGAAAGTGAGCAAATCAAACAAAAACACCGTGTGTCTTTTTTTTTTCTCTGGTGAGGTATTGTAATTATCTGCATTGTTTGGATTGTCATGTTTTGACGTTTCGGCCGTTTTGCCCTTCGGCTTCTTCAGGTGATTGGAATTTCGAACCGAACCCTTTATTTCGTCCACCGTGGTAGATTGTTCTAGTTCCACGTGTCATGCCTCTTCCAGATGCCTCAGTTATCTCCCTTTAAATTAACTCCCTAAATTTTTGTTCACCAATGCCGTAGCCAGGTACTGAACTTTGGGTCAAGTCACTGGATCCAAAAAAACCGCTTGTATCTACTGGGGCATGTGTCCTTGAGGACATATTCTGAACCCCCTGAAGAAGGCTTGAACGTACAACGGTCGAAACGTCGTGATCATGACAATAAATATGAGGACAACAGTACGAAAAATGTAAATAATGTAAATAAACAAAAACACCTTAATTATAACAAAAGGTCTATATGAGTTATTGCCAATATGAAGCTTGGGAAAGATATAAAGGTAGCAGACAGTGTCTTCACTAAACAGGACATAAAAAAAGATCTGACGAGCTCGTCTCGATTGCAAAATACCCAACTGCGCCGATGATGACAAATTGATAGGCCGAATTTAAAACCGTTCAATTGTGACGGCACTGAATCGTGTCACTAAACCAATGATAGATGATGGAGAAGAAGGCACACCTCCTATTTTTTTTATTTTTATTTGGGGGGGGATTTCATTGATTGGTTGGGACCTAGAAATAATAATGCTGCTACTACTACTACTACTACTACTAATAATAATAATAATAATAGTAGTATGGCAAATCGTGGAACTATATCAAGCAGCAGCCGATCTTGATCCTTTTGTTGTGGACGCACTGAAGAAGATATTCAGGGATCTTTTTGCCTTGCATGAGGTCCTGTGGATATCTGGCATGATTGGAGTGCCTAGATGTCAGCGCTGCTGGAAACAGCTCATGTACTGAGTACTGAGCTTAGTGTTGCTTGCCTAAGCTGCGGTTAGGAGCTGCGATCTGACCATCATCATCCGGCCGAAGCATCCAACAGACGGTGAGGATATCAAACTAATGGTAATAATAGAATCCCGTTTACTTTGACGGTGGGGAGGGCTTTCGGTGTTTCGATTTTTTTTTTTTAATTTTAGCTAATTCCTTGAGTTTACTAAAGGAATTAGCTTAACATTCAAAGAATTTTATGAAATAGTTTTGTAAAGAAAAAGAGAAATATTTGTTCTATGAAAGAGCTGGACGAGAAATTAAAGGAAAAAGGCTGAAGAGTTTAATTGAAAGAATAAGAGAGGCAATGATTCAGAGAATGAGTGAAACACCTCGGCAATCGAAAGGGAAGAAAAAGGCCGACAAAGAAAAAGAGAAGGCAAAATAAAAGACTATTTCATCAATTTTTACGGCTTATCAACCCTTGCAGAACAGTTTTATATTGTAAGAATTTTTTTAGATAATAATGCTGCAAGTCTAACTAATTAACCCATAGCAAGGGGAGAAACGGTGGATTTTTGGCTTTCCCAAGAGTATTTGCGCGTAAATGAATAAAACAAACCCAACTAGAATTGGAACTGAGCTCTCTGATTACCAATTCCGAAACATTATCCATTCCAACATTCATACATCCTCGCTAACAATAAAATAAAAAAGGAGAAATTACGAACGGAAAAGTAGTAAATGCATGAGTGGAAGTGGCGAAAGTGTTAATGGTAATATTAGTAATTTCTTTATAAGGAAATATTCGTCATTCACTGACCAAGCAGCCATTTGGCACTATCGGTTGAAATTTATAAACTTGTTCTGTTAAAACAATCTTTTTTAAAATATGTTTCTCGTGTCGACAATTTCCACTCTTTCCAGCAGTGCGGAGCATCAACACATTGATTGTGTCATTATTGGCTTTTCAAGTTAAATTTAGGATCCATTTTATTTGCTAGTGTTGAAACTCCTCAATTGATATGGTTTATGTTGTTTCATGTGGTTAGGATTCTTTAGTCCAAATCCAATAGTCTCGAAGAAAAATGGCCCTCACTAAAGGCCTACATGCTTCATTCACTCGAACCAGTTTTAACCATCCACCTGAGAAAGCGGTTGTATATAACTGACAGTTTAGTTATATACGACCACGTTCAGCGGGATGTGGGACACTCCTATGAAAGTTTAGATTAGACGAGATTATTTAAAACAGAACGTTCGCGTTCTGACCATGAGACCCGAGTTCGAATCTCACCATGGTCGATTTGTCAGCAAGACTTCCTAATGTTATCGTACTGGAGAGGTCGATCCCGGCGTGCGGCAGCGTTGGGAAGCAACTTAAAAAACATACCACGGGTTGACCCAAGCCTTGGGAGCTGTCGATATGCTAGCACAAAGTAAGTAACAAGTCATCGTGGCCGAAGGCTTGACCGTGCTAGCCTTGTTAAAATTGTTGATCACGCAAGATAACACGCTCTTTACCAGAAACTGTAACTAAGGCCTGCTCAGCAGAGTTGGAGCATAAACCATAGGTGGGATCTGTGGATCTTGAATAAATAAAAATGTGCCTGAGTAAGCGTCTGCAATAGGGATTGGCTAGCCGCCCTAATAGACGGGTATCCTCGAATACGAGGGGCCAGCTATATATACAATATCTAACCTCGCTAGCTATATATACTTTTAAAATTTCCATAGAAATGAAAAGAAGTTTTGAAGCTACAGAGATGTGGTTCTACGAACATATGATAAGAATAACATAGATGGGGTATGTGAATAACGTGGAAGTTTTGAAAACAGTGGGAACGATAAATACACATACTTAAAATCAGAAGGAGATAGTTAAAACTTCTGCGTCACAGCATGAAGAAAAATAAATATAATTGCAATTATTTCGATGGTTGGTCGTTTTTGTTTCGTGTTATTTAATATTTTGTACGAAATTTTATTTAATTTTTTAGGATAATAATGACTATAGTGATACAGGACTTACTAATTAACCCATGGATAGGGAGAAGAAGTGGATCCATATCTTACCCAAAAGTACTTGCGTGTAAGTGAATATCATGAACCCAACGTGAATTCGAACTCGATTCTCCGATTAACAATTTCGAGCCATTATCCATTACACCACTCGCAGATCCATGCTTACACGGCGACCAATCTAGGTATAGGCTCGACCTTAATGTCGGTGATCGTAAGAGAACTAGGTACTTCAACGTGATATAGCCGTAAGCTAATTACTATTGTGTCTGGTATAAGAAAAATGATATAATTTAACGTATGTTAAGGTAGGTACCTCCACGAAATTGCGAAAAAATAGAGCATAGTCTGATGAAAAAGACGCCAAAATTGACGAAAACAAAATTTTATCGTCAAAATGCTTATGTTTTTATGAAGAGGATAGACCAAATTTTTTTTTAATTATTTTTCAAAATTTTTCCATATTTTTAGAATATTCTAAATTTTGATTTAAAAAACCTTGTTTATCTTTTTCGCAACAAAGGGAGGTAAATAACATAGATAAATTTTAGCGCGTTTTTTTGGTATTATACCTATTAATTTGGAAAATCTTGTAAAAATAAAAATAATTGTCAGATGTTAATGAAACTTTTTCAGAAAATATTCACAAATGATCGAAATTATTATGA
>CAHIKZ030003940.1:27500-62500 GCA_903632075.3 Acanthosepion pharaonis
TACAGTAAAAACCAAAATTACCTCAGCCTAAGAATAGTTTATTTCTGGCTGATCTGAACGCAGCTGTCTTCAGCTCTTAAGTGTTTGTCTGGAAGGGAGGGATTAGAATACATTTTCAGTATCAGTTCCCCTCCTAGAGACGCCTTGTTTATGATAAGGGTCTTGTGTTTCTGACTGGGAGAGTGGCTGAGATATCTCCTTATGGGGGAAATAGTCTAGGGTTGAAGTTTATTTATGGCTAGAGCCTTTCGTTGTCTGTAACTAAATTTCAACTAAATTTTGGTTTCTACTATGGTGTCTCCGTATGCTATCAACAAGTGTGTGTGTTTTTTTTTTCCTGGGGGTTTACAGTAAATAATATTTAGACCATAATGGTTTAATATTATTAATAAGTTATGGGGGATATAACCTTAGGACCAATTAAATTTAAGTAAAACAGTTGACTGATGGATTCAAAATCTAATGAAATAGATCACACACACACGCGCGCGCAAATATATATCATTTCATACTTTCCATAACCATGATGAAGTTTGAAATGTTTCCATATTTATATAAGTTATGTATATAGAAATTATTGGTGTTTAAAGTGAAATCAATGGGCTGAGTTCAAATTCCATCCTAATATTTTACGCCCAATTTTTCAATTAATGCTCTTGGAAAAGACATGAAATCTATTTCATCACAGCTATGTGATGAAATAGAATTCAATAGAAGCAAACTAGTTCAAAAGCAAGGTAGACTGGATTTTCAAATTTTGATTAGCAGGCTGTCTAGCAAAAAATTATACGCTGAAATCATATCAAAGACAACGAGCACCCACTTCATTATTTTTCACAAGTGTCAGAGCTATTCTGAGATATTAAAGAAAAGACATCCGTGGAAAGTCTTGGTCGCTTACCCTCTGAAAAATGCGGTACCAAAATCTGAACGAGCATTGCAATAGCAATAGTTGCATTCCAAACGCTAAGTAAAGTATTAAGAAACAAGAAAAGGTTCGTTAGGAAGAAAGGAATGAGTGCTGAACAGTTATATAATATAAATCCAATTGTACGGTAGTGAATTCTCGTCAAGCACAACACGGATGAAGCGAAAGTTTGAGGAAACTGAAATGTGCTTTCATTCAAGAATTGAGGAAACCGAAATGTGCTTTCATTCAAGAATTGAGGAAACTGAAATGTACTTTCATTCAAGAATTGAGGAAAATGAAATGTGGTTTTATTCAAAGATTGAAGAAACTGAAATGTGGTTTCCTTCAAGGATGCTGAGAATATCATGAACGCAGTATGTGAGAAGTCTTACGGAAAAATGGAAAGAAGAAAGCCACTTATGCTTAGAATCAGAAAGACAGGAAATTTATTGGGCATATAATGCGGAAGGAGGGCTTAGAGAATTTGATACTCACAAGACATATCGAAGGAAAAAGAGACAGTGGAAGGCACTTATCTGATGTGCTTATGTGAATGGATAGCGGAATGGTATTTAGATAGCTTACCAAATGGACAAATGTTGTTAAGAACGTCAAGAGATAAAAGATTATAGCGAGCCATGATCACACACGTCCTGAATGGACAGGGCACAGTAAATAAATGCCTCCAAAATGTATACACGCTATAAATAATTTAAAGCTAGTGTTTATTAAAATTTAATAGTATCTATAAATAGGGTTTATTTTTTTCTGTCGGCGCTTGTTTTCAAATTGATGACAATTCTGGTCCGGGAACTGTTGATAACGGGAAGGTTTGGAATCACAAAAAATATTTCATTCGCTATTTGTGCGAACTCTGATACAATGTCTGCGATTGATTCAAAGAACTCTGACGGTTCTGTAACGTAAACTTTACTTTTTAAATTTCCCAATGAAAAGAAATATTGTGGTGTGAACGTAAGTGCATTTCACTGAACCTATTCGTTCAATCCGCCTGTTTGCCAAAATTTCTTCAGGGTAGGGCTTTATAACACGAGGTTAGTTTAGAGCTGGTCTACCATGCTGGAAATTAAACTCTTCATTATTAAAATTCTCTTGATTAAAGGATTGATTTGTTGTTTTATGGCTTATCAATTCTTTGCAGGCTATTTAATGCCATTTTTATATTTTAAGATTTTAAAAAATTAATAATGATTTACTGATACTATTCCTACTAATTAACCCATAGCTGGCGGGAGAGGAGGTGGATTCATACCATTCCCAAGGGTATTCGCGAGTGAATCTACGAACTCTACTGGAATGGGAACTCGGCTCTCATAATTCCAATTCTGGGCCGTTTTCCATCTCACCACCCGCACATCCAAGCACCTGTTATTTCCAAGCCGTCAACAATCTAGGTACTGACCATGTTTGATGTCGCTAAACTTCAGTGAATGTACGAGAACCAGTGTTTCAACCATATGTGACTATTCTTATGAGCCATGCGCGATACACGTCTTCAATCATGTATCTTTCGATACATGACTGATGAGGAATTTTTTCCCCGCAGTAGGTTACCATTTCTTTCTGCAGTGGACCAGTCGCCAGAACCCCGTCTGTCCTGCTATTTACCCATAGAAGAAGAGCATTCATACCTTACCCAAGAGTATTAACTGAATTCGACTGGAATTCGAACTCGGCTCTCCGATTCCTCAATCCGAGCCGCTATCCATTACTCCACCGTCTCCATATTCAATTGAATGCATAGTTATACCGTGTAAATTCACATGAAGCATAATGTTCCTTCATAATATACGGTTTCTAGGGTTCACAATGTATGCAGTAATGGTACTTAATTGCGCCATTAAATTTAAATATAGTCTCATTCTAAACAACCTTTGTTGAAAAGCGTGCAATTTGTATACACTCCTGATCAAAAATCTAAGACCACTTGAATTTTTTTTTAAAAAAAGACTGTTTTTCATGGATAAATTTTAAACATTTCTTACTTAACGTTACTAATTTTATAATCTAAATCTTTATGTAGACAAAAAGTTATAATCCGAACATTTATTGAGAAATTGACATTTTTATAAAATGAGGTGTTTTACACTTAATCAAAATTATAAGACCAGGGGTTATAAATTGTTAGATCTCGGGTAATTCCAATGTTTTTAGTTCAGTTAGAGATCAGCAATCACTGTGTCCAGGTGTCACCATGCCTAAAGCAAGCAAACTTACCGAAGTTGAGCGTGCTCGAATTCTAGATTTTCATAATTAAGGTTTGTCACAGCGGGCGATCGCAACTAAGGTAAATCGCAGTAAAACTATGATTCGCAACTTTCTAAAGGACAGTGCGAATTATGGAAAAGCAAAATCTACTGGTAGGCCCCCCCAAATTTCTCCGGTATTGAGTAGGAGAATAAGACGGGTTGTTGTGAAATCCAGTGGACTTTCTTCTAGTCAAATTAAGGCAACCACAGATGCTGATTGCAGTCTAGTAGCCATCAGACGACACTTACGACAAAAAGGCATGGTAAATAAAAAGCGCAAACAAATCCCTCAGCTGCTTCCCCGTCACAAAATGAACCGTTTAAGGTTTGGCCGTGAATACCAAACATGGGACATTGAGAAGTGGAAGAAAGCCCTGTTTTCTGATGAGAAAAAAATTCAATCTAGATGCTCCAGATGGCTTCCAACGATATTGGCATAACAAAAACATGCCCCCTGAAATTTTCTCCACACGTCATAGTGGAGGACGATCCCTAATGGTATGGGGTGCCTTTTGTTACAGAGGGACGATAGAGCTCCAGGGTGTGCAGTGTCGTCAGACAGGGACTGGTTATGTTAGCATGCTACAAAAAGCATCGTTGGTGACGGAGAGCCATTGTTTGTGTGGGGATGGATGGTTATTCCAACAGGATAATGCTGCAATCCACGCTGCATGACGGACCTTGACCTTTCTACAAGAAATGGGGTCCATCTCTTGAGACATCCTGCATGCTCACCGGACTTGAACCCAATTGAAAATGTTTGGGGATGGATGGCAAGAGATGTTTATCGAAATGGCAAACAATATTAAAAAAATGAACTGGAGCGATATTCCTCACAGCTTAATTGAAACACTAATTTCTAGCATGCCCCAAAGAATTTTTGAAGTCATCAAAACCAGTGGAGGTTGAACTCATTATTAAATTTGGTTGTTGAATGTTTTCGTACACTTTTCGTACAATTTCATAGTATTTTTGTCTCTGGTCTTATAATTTTGATCAAGTGTAAAACGCCTCATGTTATAATAATGTCAATTTCACAAGAAAATGTTCGGATTATAACTTTTTGTCTACATAACCTTTAAGATTATAAAATTAGTGTTGTGGATTCCGAGATGAAATTCGGTCTCCAATGAATGACAAACGCAGGAATGAAATATAACAAATAAATATATTTACACAATAATACAATTGGTAATACGGTTAGTAGATCCAGAAACGCCGTTAGTGGCAATAATATATATATATATATATATATATATATATATATATATAGTCTGGTAAATTCAGTCTCGAAGTAGGACTTCCTTAGAGTCTACGTGCTGGTAACTGTGACTTCTACAAGCGGTTACCTCACACTGTTACTCTACCTCCAACTCAATCACAATCTCAATCTCTCTCCCTCTACTCTGGCTGACTCTGGGTATTTAACAGCAGCAGTCCACGTACACACTGCTAGAGTCCACTTGTATGAAAAAGTGGTGGACCCCATAACAATTAGTAACCGTAAGTAAGAAATGTTTAAAAATTTACCATGAAAAAGTCTTTTTTTTAAAAAAAATTCAAGTGGTCTTAAATTTTTGATCAGGAGTGTACATCTTGTCCAGTATTACTTGCAGAACGCCATTATTTAGTACCGATTATTTCAATTGGGAGCCTGAACTATCTTCGGAATTTATCTTTTATCGGAATTTATCAGTGTTTCAAAATGCGATAAATAGTTGATTTTGAAATCCCTGTTTCATGATTCGCTTGCTGCAGACATTTCCTTGTGTTCTGGAGACTTTTCTATTAGCATTTCCTACTTCCCGAGGACAGTCTTCATGAATGTTTCTATTGGACATTCTCTACAGTTCCATCTTCTTCAGACTCACCTCTCATTTAAGTGATGTTAAATCGCGTAGGTGGACCTGTTTGAAAATCGGTCCTAAAGTTTTTTTGCACTTCCACGTGCAAATTTCGGCTAAATTTCTTTCCTGATAATGGACGCCATCATTATTTCTGTTTGGTTAAATCTGAAAAAAAATGAAAGTGTGTTATCAGCTTTTTATAAGTTTGTATATTATATAAGTTTTGGCGGTGCACTATATATATATATATATATATATATATATATATATATATATATATATATATATATATATTATCACATATTGAGTATTGGTGTTAATAAAATAGTGCTCGATGTAATATAACAGAGCTTTAAATTATACATTTTAAACATATATATTTTTCCCTTTACTGGTTGAACGACTAGGAGTTTCATGCACAACGTAATCTTCAGGTACCGAATTGAGACTTAAATTCATAATAAATTGATCATCTACATCCTGATTATCAATAACCTGACATTGGAATTTGTGGATTGTTGCGTAATTGATTTTACTGGATTACTGATCGGTTTCGCTATTTTTCATTTTGGTTATTTGGTTTATTATTGCATATCAACACATCTATGGGTTAGTTAATGTCGAAATCTAAATATGAAAATTCAAACTTTATAATTAAATCAAGTGTTATATTCCATGCTAATAGGAATATGCAATGGACAAACACGCTGGATAAATAGTAACAGTTTTATTGTAGAAACCAGTGCAACAAGCAAGGAAGTAGCGATTTTCCAAGCGTAGCTTAGATGTGGCACAAGGCCGAAAGTATGGGGCACTGAGTGAGGATCGAACTCACTACTCATTCGTAATTGTGCTAGCTAGACAAGCTTGCTAACCATTACACCGCCTCGGGGTGCCCACAACAAGGTGGGAAGTAATAGTAATGCGCATGGTCGTCGCAAGTCAGTACAGTTGTGTGCGTGCTGCAATGGGAAGGCCGCTAATTCTCGCAGATTCCAGCTCGACTCTCCTGTCCGCTGTCCTCACGGATAATTATACTATTTATAATGCCGCCATTCATGGGGATGGCAGTTTATTCTATTACATCATCAAGAAAACTAAATTATTTCACGATTAAATTATAATTAACTAACTTCATTTTATTTTGCCAAATTATCTTCCAAAATCGAACGAGGGGTGAAAACTTGTTTCTACTGTCGAGAAATGAGATTAATTATAGGAATTTTTATTTTATTTTATTATTTTGCAAATGTATACCATGTCTTCACTTTTACTATAAATTCACTGACGGCGATTTTAATATAAAAATGTATTATTGGTCAAAACCTGTCTATATTCCTGAAATGAGGTATTGTAGTTATTTCGATTGCTCGGACTGTTGTCCTCATCTTTATTTTCATGTTCCCGACGTTTCGGCCATTATAGGCTTCGGGCTTATTCAAGTGATTGGAATTTCGAACTGAACCCTTTCTTTCGTCCACCGGGGTAGATTGCTCTAGTTCCAAATGTCATGTCTCTTCCAGATATCTCAGTTGCCTTTAAATCAACTCTCCAAGATTTGTTCACCACTGCCGCAGCCAGGTATTGAACTCAACTCTTTGGGTCAAGTCATTGGATCCAAGCAATGCTTTTATCCACTGGGCCATGTGCCCGTGAGAACATTGAACATGACAATAAAATTGAGGACATTTGACCGAACAATGTAAATAATGTCAAAAGTGTTGTAGGTCATTTTACTCTAAAAATATATTGTTGGTTATTTTACGATAAAAATATATTGTTGGTCATTTTCTCTCTTTTTCTTTGTGCCATAATCTGGAGAATCAATGTTTCATTAATCAAACAAGTCTTGTAAAGACATACCGCTGTGAAGTTTATTCATAACTAGCAGTAGAGCCCGGCGTTGCCCGGGGATGTAACAGTAAGAGATAGATCAAGTATCAACCATCATAAAGACTGAAAAATAAAATTAACAAAGATTATTGTTTAAGGTTGACGGACACGCATGTCTTAGTTTTTTTTGTTTTTTTTTTTTTGTTTTTTTTACGAATTGGTCAAACCCAAACTCAAACAAAAACATTGTTTTCAATCGTTATGAGTCTATCGATTGAATTGAATTTTATTATAAACAATTGTCTTGTAAATGGAATTTTTAAAGCATTCTGAATGTAGAAATAAAGAAAAAAGTGTGCAAGACAATAAGAAACACTACCTTGCCAAAAAGTGAAGTTTTGTTGAAATCGGTTGAAAAATGTAGGAATCCGATCCCATATATAAACACACACACACACACACACACACACACACACACACACACACACACACACACAACCTGGGTTTTATAAGTATAACTCGATGTGAGTTGTCCACCTTTCATTCTCTTGCCTCTTAATCGTGTTTTCAAATTGATTTCGTGCTAAAACAATTGTGTTTTTCCAATTTTTGGCGCTGTCAGAACCACCGCAAGGTAATTTTACGTAGTCTTGTAAAGTTTTGTTGAAATCGGTTGAAAAATGTAGGAAATCCGATCCAATAAGCAAGTTCATTTTAGCGGATTTAACACTAGCAATCCTTTCAAGTCTCTCTAAGCTCTACCTTAAATGTCAAATGATTTTATTTACACGTTATTAAGTTGCTTGGAACGAAGTAAAAATACTGAGGAACACTGGCGAAATTCTCCTTTAATGTAGTCGTCAAAACAAATATAAAACTGAAGGTAATATGGCATAAGGCCTCGAGGATGCAGTCACTGAGCGTAGTATTCGCAAGGAATGTTCTACTAAAATGTTTCTTTAAACACCATTCTCTAAATTCGGAAGATATTTGGGGCTTAATAGTTAATGGTTGGAAAACGAGCCGACTGAGATATTTTATGTTCCATTTTTCCCCAAGAAAAGACAAGAATCCACGCTGGAGATAACAGGGCACTTATTCTTTCTTCATTTATGAACAATGTACTTTTAGTACATGACTTGTCAAGGGTCGCCACAACTTCCCATTTTTTGAAGCTCTCAGTAAAATTGAAGCGATAACCGAACCTTATCGAATATATATAATCCATATACTTGTTAAGCAGTTTTCTTGCTGTTTCCCACACTTCTCTTGCTTTCAGTATCCTGTGATTGTCAAGTTCTCCGAGCCATCTTTTCTCAGTACGTAAACGAGAAATTTCAGTTATCTCTTTCTGGTTGTAATTACCTCATGTGAAGGGATAATTAGGTCACCGGTTCAAAACTAAAGGGACCTCATGTTCAGCTTAGAAAACAGCAATGATGATTTTGAAGAAATATTTTGAATTTCTCAAGTCCCTCAATGGAACGTCAAAACCTAAGTTTAAGTCCAAATGCAGCCAAAAGACTGATTTGGGTCGAAACTCCGATTTGGACCGAAATTCAAAGTCAGGCCTAAAACTGAGTTCTTCAAACCACAAACTCCGTGGAATTTCAATTGAGTTGAGTTCTTCAAATCACAAACTCTACAGAAATTAAAAAAACCTCATGTCATAAAGCCCCTCACTTTAACTCTGATTCCTTAAGCATTTTGAAGAAATGAAATTGATTTCCTCAATTCACAAAGTTTCGGAGATATTTTAAGTTGAATTTAAAACAAATATTTTAAAATTCACAACATTTTTGTGTTACTTTAAAATCAATATAAATTTAAAACATTTTAAATCATTAATTTTTTTTTCATTTACTTTAAAATTTAAACTTCTAACTATTCTCTACTCATCCGGACACGAATCCTAATGCTGGATATTCAAACACCAGACGAAAAGCTTATTTTCAATCTCGGGATAATCTTGATTCCCAAAAGGTATAATATGTCTATGTAGATTGCGTTTGGACCGATTTAGACGGGTTTCAGCCACACGGTCGGGCACACAGAATTTGCCGTTTATTTATTCAGATGGATGGGTAACCGAGTGGTTTGAACATTCGGAATATTAGCTCCGGCTTTTAATCTCACTATAGTCGATTTTTTCAGGAAGGTGACTTCTTGGTGCTATCGTCCTGGGGATGTAATCCCAGCACGCGGAATCTTGTCTGAAAACCATACTAAACAAACCTTGTGCGTCAAATGGGGTAGACGAGACAATTTGAGGAGCGTCAGTAGTCGAGCTGACAGGAAAATGCAAGTTTATCGTGACCTACAGTCTGAGCGTAGTGACCATACTGTTGATTCCGCTAGATAATGCGCTATCCCCGGGAAACTGTAACTAGGTTCCGTTCAACAGAGTTGCAGTATAAACCACATGTGGGCTCTGTTGGTGTTGAAGAAATATAAATGTGCCTGAGAAGGTGTCTGCAACGGGGATTGGTTAGCCACCCGATCAGACAGGCATACGAGCGTTTAACCATTACTTCTTACATTACATGTGCGCGTGTATGTCTGTGTACGCGAGTGTGTATTTTCAAGACTGTGTATTCTAGCGGGTGTATGCCATGGTGGATATACGGCTTGGTATTAAATTGTTGGTGGTTGTAAGAAGAGGAAGAAAAAGAAGAAGAAAAAAGAAGAAAAACAGAAAGAGAAGAAAAAGAAAGAAAAAGAAAAAAAAAGAAGAAAAGAAAAAAAACATAAAAGAAAAGAAGAAAAAAAGCAAGAAGAAAAAGAAGCAAAAAAAAAAGAAAGGGCGAAAATATGAAGAGATCGAATTTAAATGTTTTTTTTTTCTTTTATTCTTCCCCGACTCCCTTAAACAAAACCTTTGTAATTGCTCTACAACCGCCTCTTTGACCTCATCCCAATTTAGAAGTACTCACCCGTTTTAGAAGCAAAAGCCACCAACCCACCTCCCAGTGCTTCTTTTTCCTGTTCTTTCAAAACTATATCGTTCAGTGACAAAAAAAAAAGGCCCGGTACAGATAGCGTTTGTCATAATTATCTACTCTTCAAATTAAAAAAAAAAAAGAAATTCCCCACCTTACGAAAAATAAAAAAAATAACAAAATAAGGAGGAAAAAACTCGGTTCTTTTGTTTGAGAGTTTTCTTGTTCATTGTCCGGATTTGAGACGTTCTTTGTTATTTTTGTATTTTGTACAAGTTATTTAAGTATTTTTTTTAAAAAAAAAAAATTGTCGGGAATAACAGGAAAAATATAGAAAACATCAAGTAAAAAATGCAGCCTAATTTCACTACTATTTTTAACTTCCCGATTTCTCGATATCTTTACACAGACACACGCACGCACACACACACACACACACACACACACAGAGACGTGATCGCGCACACGGGCGTGCTACACGCAAACATGTATACCCAAACACATATAAAAATACGCATATATATCTATATATATATATATATATATATATATATATATATATATATATAATAAGTAGATTAACCGATTACGCTACCTTGGTTTCAACCTATCGTTATCTTCAGGCTATTTTGGTCAATTGATTTCCTAATGCTTTATCTTTTAAAAGATAAATAAATTATGAAATCTATATTTTTTTAAAAATATAAATAAATAAATGAATAAGCTTACGATGTAAGGTATGGTAGAAGGCGAGAGGGAGGGGAAAAGCAAGTGTATTGGAAATGTATTGGTGGGGGATTAAATTAAATATACATACTATCTTTTCATCCCACTTCATATGACCTAAAAAGATAAAAGATAAAAGCATTAGGAAATCAACTGACCGAAATGGCCTGAAGATACCGAAAGGTTGAAACCAATTTTAGCGGAATCGGTTTATCTTCTAATTTCTTATACTTAAAGCTCTACATGTTAAATTTCTATGTGTATTGAGCACTTGTTTAATACTACTGTTTTCTCGTATAATTCAACACCGACCATTATCTCTTCATTATATATATGTTTCGGAACTAAAAATTAAAATATTTTGTTCCATTTTCTAGCGATTTTGGATAACTTTAGAAAAATGATTTACTTTTTAAGCAAAGTAGTATTAAGTTTTAGACTTTTAAATTGGAGGGAAATGAGATTTCAAATTTTAAATGGCTGGTGTCATTTTTGACGAATTAGGAAATAGGTCTAATCTAAGATGGAAAAGTGAAAAATGTAGGTTAAAGTTTGGGTGTGGGTATGCAATTTCTGCTTGCCGAAACGGGCTTTCGTGTATGAGACGTGTCATCTTGTCTACATTTTTGGAACATGTATAAGACACATTAAAATACAGGGAATTATTTGTCTCGAATCACGGGTTAATTTGGGCATTTTTATTTATTTATTTTTCAAATACATTGAAGCTGCCTTAAAGGGGTTCCAAATGTCATTAAATCATATTTTACATATTTATATTTTTGATTATAAAGATCTAAAATGTAATATATATTAAGGGTACATTAGATATGGCATTGTTAAATTGAAAATTGAGGTATTAAGTACACATTTTTTATTTGTAATCAAATAATAGATATATAATTATAAAAGTTTTATTAATTATGTCTTAAAGTGAACATGATGTAGTGTCTGCAAAAACAGTTATTTTTTTTCGTTGATTTAATATAACTTCATTTTTAAGAAACTTAATAATATATAACTTTTCATGTAGACACAAAGGACGTGGGTCATTTAAAGACGTAAAGACTTAAATTCCTCATAGAACAGTAAGTACGTTACAGAATTTATAGTTTACAAGTGTACTATTTCATCTACTGAAAATCCAGATATTAAAAAAAAAAACAAATTCTGAAGTTATCAACATCGCTTCAAAATGGAACAACAAATTTTAATTTTACTTTTTAGTCCCAAAACCGTAATTTCTGTGCTGCGATGAAAACATATTTTTAAATAATAATATTATAATATTATGGTCTACTTTGAATCGAGCACTTTAAAAAAAAAAAAAATAAATGATAATGAACTGTGGATTATTAATGTGATTGTTCTTTCTTCATATATATATATATATATATATATATATATTTAAGCGAATTTTTTTGCACATTTCAATTTGTTTATATATATATAGACATATATATATATATATATATATATATATATATATATATATATACATATATATATACATATATATATACATATATATATATATATATATATATATATACATATATATATATATATATATATATATATACATATATATATATATATATATACATATATATATATATATATATATACATATATATATATACATATATATATATATATATATATTTACATATATATATATATATATATATATATATATATATATATATATATACATATATATATACATACATATATATAAATACATACATATATATATATATATATATATATATATATATATATATATATATATACAGTGATGACGATAAAGGAAAAACATGTATCAAGGAAAAAATGTCTCATTTCATTTCTAATTTTAAATTTAGATCTCTATCAGTACATACGTATACGCACGCACATACCACATACATACGCAATTACGTATACGCTTACGAACACACACACATATATATATATATATATATATATATATATATATATATATATATATATATATATATATATATATATGATTCATGAAAGATGACAGACAAGGTATCAAGGTACTGCGATTAAGCTTTTTAATTAAGTTTTCTTGTGTTTGAACTATGTTCTCGTAGAATACAGTAAAAACACTATTACCACCTCATTGTATAAAAACCACTAGAAGAAAATCTGACCACCTTAAATTAAAAGTGAACACCCACTCAGATACAAAATAGCAGTGAAAAAAACTTCCTAAAAATTCACACCAGAATTCATCCACACGTGTACCTTTCTTTCAAGAACTCAACAATGCAAAACAGACATTAGTTAACATTGAATTCTTTAACCACCTTAACGACTACGAAATTAGACTATTTCTTTCCAAAGTAAGTAATAATGATATCGAGCACACAGTAAAAAATAATATAGATATTTTCAACAAAAGCCAAATGCACATCGACTACAGATGAATCTTCGCTTAGAAATATCATAAAGACTTACACTTAGACTTGAATAAAATATAAAATTAATTATCTACTACAAAGAATTTAAACGTCTAATCTTATCCTCAAAAATAACAACACACCAGCAAAATCAAAATTGCAACGAACGAACATTATTTATGAGTTCAAATGCCTCTTAAGTAACTGTCTTCCTGATCCAAACGAACTCACAAATAATTACATAGGTCACACTACTACATACCTATCCAGACGCCTTACGTCACACCTATCTAACCACAGTTCAATTTGAACATGCACACAAAGTTACCAGACTCCATCCGAATCATACTAGTAGAAAATACAAACATAATAACCTCATCCACTTGTAAAACAACATTTAAAATAATGGAAGCCTTAATAATAAAAACGAAAAAGCCAACCTACAATAATATTAACTCTGAACACAATGCGCTGTGTCTGGAAAATAAAACATCCCTATAACTCTAGAAACATACACACAACCCATACACCCAGTTAAAAATAAAATCACCCTTAATAATGACTAAAAGTATAATCAGAAGCGTTCGAAATTACTGAAGATTTGGACAGTTTCTACATACTCTGTGTCCAGGAAAGAAAACATTTGTCCGAACACAAAAAAAAAAAAAAAAAATGAAATAAAAACTTAATATTAGTACCTTGTCTGTCGTCTTTAATGACTCATGTATAAATGAGGAATTGCTACCTATACATACATATATATATATATATATATATATATATATATATATATATATATATATATATATATATATATTGTCTGTGTCATTCTTATCGAGATCAGTTTTGCTCATTTCAAAAATGAAAAAAAATGTATCAATGTCAAATTATGTCTTTTTAGAATCACACAGACTTGCGTGGGTGTATTTTATCTCAAACAAATTTTCATTCTTTCTTTTTTATTTAAGACAGGCAATTCATCAGTGTGATTCTGAAAGGGCATAATTTGAAATTCGCTTATTTTGCATGTTTGTTTTTTCATTTTTGAAATCAGCAAACTCATCTCAATCAGAACGATATATTCTGATAGAAAGACATTTTGTGAAGTTTGGCAACATTTAAAAAAAAAACGATATTAGATTTATATTGTTTGTTTATTTAACGCACTACATTTATTTGAGTAAACATATTCAGTTTACACAGAGAAAGAGCCTTAAAATGACTTCAAAGGGACGTACATTTCAGCTTATGTTCTTTTCCTCTTCCTCGAGGGTTGCTGCCAGATTGAAATGGAAATTAGCCCATTCTGTATATATGTAGATTTGCATGTGCACATATATAAAAGAATGGGTTGAAAGGTTCATAGTTTATCTATGAGTATTGATGTCGGAGATGAAATATTGCATACATTAATTTCGACTCTTCCTATTAATAAGCTATTAAAGCTTCCAGATAAACTGACATTAGAAACCTTTCCAGATAAACTGGTATCTAACTGTTCAAAGAAAACTTCATCCTGTTCAAAAACGTGAGCAGAAGCAGATATGACGTCATCAACACTACGATACTGGTTCTTAATTAAGTATTTTATCATGTTAATAAGGTTACGGAACAGAGATTAGTCAAATCAGGAGACTAGGAAGTGCGATCGACCAGTTTAAAAACACAGTCATACACACCGGCCATTGAAACCAAGAGCATTGGCATAGAATTCTCCATTGCTGTGGCTCTTTTAAAGATAGTCAATAAAAACAATGCCCTCTGCATTAACAAAAAACTGACGCTATCACCATGGCTACATATTAAACGACCTTAGCCTTCTTTGGAGCAGGTGAGGAGTGCTTTTTTCCACTACATGGATTGTCTCTGGCTCAATTTGATGAACCAAATCTTATCTAAATTTAGGAAAAGACCAAGGACATTAGCTGGACCTGTCTCAATGTCACATTTTCCAATGATGTGATCAACCTGGTGGGCCTTTGATCAGGTATCAGAAGATGTGACGCCCATCGAACAGAAACCTTTGTCATATCAAGTTCATTGTGCCAAATATTCTCGACTATCTTTCGTGATATGCTAATTAGAATTGGCTATTTGATTTATAATCGATTGCCTGTCATCTATCAGTATGTATTGAAAGCGATCAATAATTTCCCCGCTGGTGGCAGTTGTATGACGTCCAGACTTTGGGTCATCTTCAGGACTCTCTCGTCCCCTCCTAAATTCAGTTGCTACATTTTGCACTGTTGATTTAAATTTTTAAATGTAGCAACCATGTCAACATAAATGTTCTTGAGGTTTAAACCATTTTTCTGCAGGTAATTTGTAACAGCACGATGCCAAATTTTGTTCATTTTCAGGAGATGTCGCTACTAGTTACATTTGAAGTCTTCCTTCAATAGTCAGATATCAGTTTGTTTTGGGAATAAACAATGCAGTTATTAATAAGAGTTGAAATTTATGCCTGCAAGATTTCACAGATCTAGCACTATTCCTTCATAGTCAGCGTATAAACTTTTCGGCTTACCTGCGCATTTGAATTTAAAAACCTAAAATACCAGCAGTCATTGTGTTGTTCCTCACTTCAGTATTGAAGACATAACAAAACAATAGCAATTATAAATCCACTAGGGAATTAACTTTAGACATTCTGAGAAATACAGATCATCAGTTTAATTCTTAAAGCATATCAGTTGACATTCACCCATTCTTCATGTTTTTTCTTTCATTTTTGTATTAAGGAGACTGACCTTTACAAGAATAAAAGACTATATTCTGATACAAGCACCTTTTATGGTGATTCTCTAAGCATACCTTAGATGTGGCACAAGGATAAAATTATGGGGCACCCAGCGAGGATCGAACTCACTACTTAGTCATAATTGTTCTAGTAAGCTTGCCAACCATTCCTTTGACAATATGAAACTATAAAAGCACATCGACTTGGGATACGAGTCTTTGCCATATGCACCATATTCCTTTCACTAGAGTCTACTACAATTGCACGCATCTTGACAATTTTTTAGGCTTATGGCCACATCAGTTTATGATTTTTGTAAACGATCGGGTCAATGCTTTGATCATAGCGAAGGACACTTTCCAAAACAGAAATTTCACCAACAGAAGAATTTAGTGACTGTCTGTTGGTCCGCCATTGTTGTTATATATTACAGCTTTCTAGAATCTAACCAGAGGGTCACTGCCAAAGTTTACTGCCAGCAGCTGGATAAAAGGCAAGTTAAGTTAAGCAATATGCTGCCGGTGCTGGTTAATCGACGAACTTCAATTCTACTTCATTTTGATGCTCGGACATATGTTTCCAATAATGACACTGCAAAAGATCACTGATTCGGGACGCGGGATTTCGCCACATCCAACATATTCTCCTGATATCTCGCTCACTGGCTAAAACATTTAAACATCTATCCTAAATGCATAAATAGCCTAGTACCTCGAGGGTAGAAATGGATATATGTTCAAGGTTCCTATTTTAACTTATTTAAACACTGTTTAAATACACGAATCTAAATAAATAAAGTCCGTGTGTCTGAAACCCCGCTAACTCGGGCCACACTAAACCTACATTTTTGGAATCAGCATTGAAAATATGTCTTTCGTGCGGTGCTGGAACATCCATCATTGGGATTTGTGTCCGGATGAGGAGGGCGCAGTTAAAACTTCAAATTTGAAAATAGCTGAAAATATTAAAATGTTTTAAATATGTATTGATATTAAAGTAACAGAAAAATTTTGTGAATTTAAAAATGTTTTGTTTTAAATTCAGTCTAAAATATCTCCAAAATTTTGAGAATCGAGGAAATCAGTTTTATTTCTTCAAAATACCAAGGAATCAATTTTAAAGTGCAAAGTTTCGTGATGCGAGGTTTTGAATTTTCGCAGAGTTTGTGATTTTAAGACCTCAAATCAGTTGAAGTTCCACGGAGTTTATGATTTGAAGAACTCAGTTTTCGATCTGAATTGGAATTTTGGCCCAAATCAAAATTTCGGACCAAATCTGACTTTCGGACCAAATCGGACTTTCGGCCCAAATCGGACTTTCTGCCCAAATCGGACTTTTTCGGGCCCAAATCGGACTTTTCAGCCTAAATCGGACTTTCGGCCCAAATCGGACTTTCAGCCTCGGCCCAAATCGGACTTTCAGACCCTTTGGCCCAAATCGGACTTTCAGCCCAAATCGGACTTTCGGCCCAAATCAAAATTTTCAAATCGGACCGGCCCTTATCGGACTTTCGGCCCTTATCGGACTTTCGGCCCAAATCGGATTTTCGTTTGGGTTTGGGCTTATAGCAAATTGGAATTATGGCAATTTCTCTTACGTCAAAGCTGGACCAGTATTTACCTTTTGCCTCGAGTAAAACTGGTTCAGTATTTGTCTTTTTCTCACGAAAAAATCCGGTTCGGAATTTTCCTTTTGTTTCAAGTAAAAATCGTATCAACATTAGGATTTTCTTTCAAATCAAAACAGTATGATCATTTGCCTTTTTTACTTATTTGCCATTTGTCTTAAGTTAAAGCCGGACCAATGTTTGCCTTTTGTCTTAAGTTCAAATCAAATTAATATTTGCCTTTTGTCTCTAGCAAAAACCGAATTAATATTTGCCTTTTTTTTAAATATTTACTATTTGTCTTAAGTTAAACCCGGATCAATGTTTGCCTTTTGGTCCTAAGTTCAAATCAAATCAGTATTTGCCTTTTGTGTAGCAAAAACCGAATAAATTATTTAGCTTTTTCCTCAAGTAAAAGAAGGAAAATATTTGCCCTTTGACTCAAGTCAAAAGCGGATGAAAAATCATGTTTTTTATCCAAGCAAAAACCGAATTAATATCTGCCATTTTGACTCAAGTAAAACCCGTCTAAGTATTTGCCAATTGTCACATTAAACCAATTAACATTTGCTTGATTGTAGCGTAAATCTGACAAATGTTTATATTTTATCAATTATAAACCGGAATAGTCTTTTCCATTTTGACTCATGATTGGAGCGATAAGTAATCCAAAAAAGTTGATATATATATATATATATATATATATATATATATATATATATATATATATATATAAATAAAAAGAAAAGAACAGTAAGATATATAATCCGGTGTTCTTATAGATATTTTTATGTTTACAAAATAGTGCTTAAGTTAAATTTACAGATAATTAATATTATAAATTAACTGATTTAAAATATGGTTTTTCACTACACAGTTCTACATGTTTCAAAAATGGAAGCTAAAATCTTCGAATTTAATTTTGTAATTAAATTAAAGACATTAGTTCTATTTCATCCTCAAGCGCATTTTGGACTCCAAAATTCGCTTGAGGATGAAATGGAATTAATTTTTGAAACATGGTTAGAACTGTCTAGCGAAAAACCATATTTTAAATCAGTTAATTTATAATATATCTATATATATATAAATATATAAGTTGATATATCTATATCTATCTATCTATCTATCTATCTATCTATCTCTCTCTCTCTCTCTCTATATATATATATATATATATATATATATGGATTAACTAGCTCAGCATAACAAAAAGCAAATTCAGGACAATTTTCAAAATCTCATTATAAAAGAAATAGGATGGAGAGAAAAAATCTTCACACATTTTGATGGAAATTTAAAGGAATTTGCATTATAAATTTTTGTCAAAATATGGATAAATTATTACTGCAAATGGCTGCAATGGGTAACATCTTCGAATGAATGAAAATGTCGAAATGGAAGAGAAAGCCTTTGTCTGAGAAAAGACATGGGGGGGTTTTGATGTAGAGTAACAAGCGTACTGGTGATACGAATATGACTCAATTTTCCTAACTCGACTCATTCCACAAAACCTGAGTTTCATTTTATGCCTAGTTGAAAATATACTTTTATATTTTAATGTGCCAATTTGTAGCATACTTGAGCCTTTTTTGTTTTTTTTTTCAATTTCTTTCTGATCATTGTCGTAACTATGTTAATGGAAAGAGTGGAATTTTCAAGCGCTGAACTGCGGACCATATAAACATTTTCTGTTCCGCGAGAAAAACGAAACCTGTAAGGAAAATGGGAGTATATGATTTCGACATGAGTTACAAAGTTGTAGATATAGTGCAGAGATTTTGAGATGCAAAATATTGCACGGTTAGCGATGTCTACAACGGTTTCAACTCTTGTAATTGTTGATAACATTCGTCATCTATTTTTGGCCAATCGACGAATTTAGACTTTAACTGAACTGCTGAGACTGGTAGAAACCAGTAAAATGTTGTTTGTTGCAGAATTTGTTGGTGGTCTGGGAAAAGAGCTGAAGTGTATTTTGGGGGCAAACAAAAAGGAAATTTGAAAAGAGACAACTTCTTTTTGTGTAGTCCGACTTTAAAAAATGTTGCTTACCTTCATCAAAGGTGTTTTGTGTACTTCGACGTGGTGCAATGGCTGACAAGCTTGCTAGATCAATTACGACTAATTAGTGAGTTCGATCCTCACTAAGTGTCCATACTTTCGTCTTTGAACCACATCAAACCTACGCTTAGAGAATCACCATAGAAGCATTTGTATCAGGATAGGGTCTGTCATTCTTGTATAGATCAGTTTCGTCTGTTCCAAAATGGACAAAAAAAAAACAACAAAACAAAAAGAACATGAAAAATGGATAAATGTCAACTTATAAACATTTAGAATTAAACTAGTGATCTGTCATTTTTTCAGATTGTCTAAAGTTAAAGCCATAGATGAGCTATAGCTGCTATTGTTTTATTATATCTACAACATTGAAATAAGGAAAAATACAATGACTCGTGGTATTTTATGCCTTTGAATGTAAATACGCAGTTGAGCTAAAAAAAATTCAGATATTTCCAAATATAAATGATTATGGCTATCCAATGTTTCATTTATTTTATTATCTGTTAATTGTCCTGCCTTTTTGGGGGAACATATTGAAGTGGTTTCCAGTTGCCATGAATTATTTTTCTTAGACTGGTTGCTACCCAGGGCTAAGACATTCAGTCTATCCTGCTTCTTCACCCTGACCTTAAGTAGGTTCTCTAAATTTTAACCGACAACAGTAATGGGAGCTCGGTCAATGAACGCTGAATATTTCCTTATAAGGAAACAGCTGATATTACAATTATCTTTACCTTATTGACGACTGTAGTATGAAAAATATTTTTAAAAGTACAATATAAAATATAAGATAAATAGTAAATCTGGTATCGTTGACAAAACTAACCTGGCTGCTGATCTCGAAAAGGACCTTCAATCTCTGGTTGACTGGGGCAGGAAATGTCTTGTAAACTTTAATGCCCCCAAAACGAAACTGCTCTCCTTTACCCACCACAGAGTACCCTCCCTTACTCCCGTCAGAATGGCTGATTCCCAACTCCCTGAGAGCGCCTCGTTACGCCTGCGTGGTCTCACGCTGTCCGCTAACATGAGGTGGAACAACTACATTGAATAAATAGCTTCATCTACCGCAAGGAAAGTTGGCTCTCTGTGTCGTACCAGAAAGTTTTTCTTGTCTCAGTCCATCCTTCAAATCTATAAATCAACCATCTGTCCTTGCATGGAATACTGTTGTCGTATATGGTCTGGTGCCCCCGATGTACGTCTTGAGGTCCTCGATAAAATCCAGAAACGAATATGCAATGTGATAGGTCCTGATCTGGCGCCTAGTCTACAGTAGATTTCTTACAGATGTGCTGTGGCTTCTCCCCGTTTCTCTTCTAGAAGTATTTTTTACAGCAACTTTTCCGACAAGCTACTTCCGCTGGTTACCAGACTGCATGAATCTAAGCGACCTACTTGGCTGGTATCTCAGTCCCACTCTTTCACTGTCGAAATGGTTGAATATAACCGTCTCTTCTACTCAAACAGCTTCTTCTCTTACGCTTCCCGTCTGTTGAACTACCTTCCTCTTGATTGCTTCCCTGATAACTATAATATTCAAATATTCAAGTGTAAAATCTTATGCCTTCTTATAACTTGATCATGTTCACCGTCCTTCTCTCTATACTTTCCTCAAACTTGCCTCTTTACTCTTGTTCTCAATCCTCTGTAACCCCTTGCATGCTAGTGGCACACCCGCCTTACTTGGGTTGATTTGCTTAAAAAGAAAAAAACTTATCATGGGTAATTTTGTTTACTTCTGTCTGTCCCTCTACTTTAAAATGCAAAATTTAAAATCTTGACATTTTTTTTCCCCTGGGAAATAGTCAAGAGGTCCAGTGTGAACTGAACTCAAAACAATAGTAAATATTTGCTATAGTAATTATTTGGTTAAACGGCCAGCAATCATCTGCTATACTGTATCCCTAACCCATTTGCTCCTGTTTAGACGAAATATATCTATTTTTTTAAATACTAAAATTTACCTAATAAATAATGAAAGATTCGAGAGTAACTCAAGGTAGAGGATTATAGGCGAAATGTTTATAATGAATAATGTTATATAAATGAAAGCTGATGTAGTAAGAATTCAAGATTATGAGTATAAGGAGGATGGATAACGACTCAGGATTTGAAGAGAAGCGATTATATTGGAAAGCACTCAAGCGGGAGTCTAATTCACAAAGTGGCACTTCTTAGGAATAAAAGCAACTGTCCGAGAAGAAAGTTCTAGGTGCCTTTTGAAACACGGAAGAAATGAGGCTGATTCGACAATGTGGAAGTGGTGTGTCATATGCTAGCTATAAATGTCTGAACTGGTGGAAGTAAGGAATGCTCATCTAAACGCTTGCAATGGAAATACCGGTGGAATATCGAGAAGCTCGCAACTTTGCTTCTGTTGGAACCCGGCGAAAATAATGATGATTTGTCCCAGAAAAAAATATGTTGATAAACTTTAAGGAATTAATAGGACATCACGTACAGAAATTGTACTTTAAATACAGTGAGGAAAAAAAAAAAAAGAAGCAGAAAAATTTTTTTTCTTTTTGATAATTTCTTGTTTTTTTGTTTAAAAGAAAACCAATTTTAAATTACGCTAAAATATGTTTTTAAATCCTGTCGGGCTATTTTTGAGAGGAACGGTAATTCTTACCCACCCAGAGAACAGCGAGGTCAGGAAATTCATGTTAAATCTAAACAAGTTGTGGCTTAATTTTCCTTGAAATTGCCACACTTATCTCGCTCAGACTAACCCTTTTCAGTATTTTTCTCGGTTTTTGAATAACAAATTTGGGGTAATCTTAGCATATCAATTCTGATATAACAAACTTAAATTGCAAGACGCATCGATAAAATTCAACAATCGACAATACAAAAGCAATTTACATATTTTTTTTTATTTTAATGTTTATTTGGGTTTTTATACAATTTTTTTTTATTTAATTCTTTTTTTTATCCTACACTTAAGAATTACTTAGAAAAAGATTGACGAAATTATCTTGAATCTTAGAAGTGCTTGCTGTTTAAAATTTGACATTTTATTGAGTCAGTGTTTTTATTTTCATCCGCATTAAAAAATTTTTGTATGATTGCTAAGTCTTTTCCATTAAAAAAAAAAAAAAGCAAAAAAAAAAAAAAAAACAAAAACTGGATTTAATGTCATGAATATGTCGACAGTATATTGACGGATCATTGGCCATTTAAATATCGTAATAAGTGTTATCAATAGCACCCGAACAGACACGCTTCACTTAGAAAATATTAATACGGATTATTTTTATATTTCTTTATTTTACTATTACGTTTATCTTTTTTTGATCTTAGATGTTTTTATTATTCAAATTTTTCATATATTCATTGCTTTAAGTGGTGGATTTTTATTCATCCTTAATATGGTGGAGTAAAATAAAAAAAAATCGACTTTTTTTCTTTTAAAATTACTTCTTTGAAGTCATTAAATTCTTTTTTGTGTTGTTTTTAATGCGGTGATATTTAAAAAAAAAAAGGAACAAATAATAAAATAAATTGTAAAAGACGTAGAGAATTTTTTTTATATAAATTTCGGACTCCAATCGTATTATTTTTATTTTTTGTCTGGAATATTCTAAATGCATGTGAAGCTTTCAAAGATATTTCTTTTGTGAAATTTTTCGAATGAAATTTTCTTGAAAAACAGATTCGTCTTTTCTTCTTTTTTTCTTCTTTTTTTTTAAATCTCAGTCGTTGTTTGTTGAGAAAAGTGATTGCATGTCCTCGATTCTGGTAAAAAGGGAGAAAAAAAAAAACAAAAAAAAACTAAGTGCATGACTGTTGTTAGATAATTGCCAATAATTATCGACCCAAGCTTCTTAATCAGCTCTTAGAAGGAGAGAGGTGAATAGGTTCGGGGAAGGGCAGCTGTTGTATTAGCCTGCTCAACGCCATATGCTAAAGGAAGCTGAATGGTCGGGTGGAAGAAAAAAAAATTAAGGCAATGCAAAGATTTTTTTTTCCGTTTGTGGATTTATATTTGAATTAATTGTTGAGTTATACATGTAAATTTAAGGTAAAAATAAAGAACCAGAAAACAAGGCCCGAGGTATTATTTTTGTATTACGACATTTTAACATATCCACAGTGTGCGATGGAAAAATTGTCATCTAAATTACGCAAAAATGAAAATAGCACTGACGTCTCATTTAAAAAAAAATATTTTACTAAAATTACACAAAAAATATCTAGAAATATTAAAGAGTAAATCTATTCAATAAAATCACCATTGCTTCCAGCCACGGCCTCCAAACGATTTCGGAATCTCCTGAAACTCTTCAGGAAGGTCTCCTTGTTTAAATCGGCGAATGCTGATATAATCCTTACCGTCAGTTCATATTTGGTTTTACAAAGAGTTTCTTGACTTTCGCTCAACTTCGACCCAGATATAATAATGAAGGGGATTGCAGTCTGGGAAGTTAAGTGGCCAAATGTAACGGGTGATGAGGTCGTACAAACGGCCTCCCAGCTATGACAGGGTTCTTCGGCTTGTGTGGTATGGCGTAGAGTCCTGTTTCCAGACATAGGGCCTTTCAGCAGCCACCCTCTTGACCCAGAGCATTCCTCTTCAAATTACTTGATGCAGGTCTCTGTGTTGAGTCTGAAACCCCAGGGGAAGATAAATGGAGGCATAACGCCGCTATCACTAGGGATCACGCCCAGCACCTTCGTAATCACCATTAAACTCATCTAACTCTTTCTGAATCCTCTGCACTCTCCTCAAGTTGATTCCCAAACACTCTGAAAAGTTCCGGCGTGAATGTCAATCAGTGCAGCGTGTCGTTTCCAAATTTATGGCGGAGTGAAATGTGTCACAGTGCTCTTTTTCTCAGAAACGGTGCCCAACTGACCCTAATATAATGTGCATCCGACAAAATCAAAAACAAACAACGCGCATGCGCGAAACTGAAATATAAAATGGCGACAATTTCCGATCGCTTAGTGGCGACAATCTGTATCATTCTTAAACTCATTATGAGTAGGTCTTTTGCATTATTCTAACGGTAATTTTTTTATTTTGTTTATTTGTTTATCTATAGTTTTCTATTTTTAACTAACGACGTAATAAATTTCAGTATATATATTTAAATAATCGAGACGAAAACACAACGCTTTCGGCTTGACAATTACGTTTAAGCAGGAAACAGACTGTCGCTGGTGGGTGTTGGTATCAATGTCCATTTTATATTTACATAGGCTCTATCCCTAATATCGAACGATTTAACTCGTAAATATAGCATACCTTAAAACCATATCTTTAATATATATATATATGTATATAATGGTGTGTTCGGGATTTTCGGTCGGCCCAACAAAGCATCACCCACCTAAAGACATTATGATGCATTACCATTGAAAATGGTGTAGAACCAATAACATGATATATATATATATAGGGGAGGCACGGTGGAGTAATGGATAGCGGCTTGGATTGAGGAATCGCAGAGCCGTGTTCGAATTCCAGTCGAATCCATTACATTCACTTACGTGCTAATACCCTTGGGAAAGGTATGAATCCCCTTCATCTCCCTATAGCCTTGGATGGCAACTGGTCTAGGAGAAGGACAACTCTGAATTCAAAACCTGCGGAGGGTCGTTTGGGAACCTTGTGGCATTCGGTGCACCAGGTTTCTGTATTCGTCCCTCCAAAAAGTGTGGCTGGTCCTGCACGAGGCCTTCACCACTATAATCAAATCTCATGTGCCGATGTCGGGATGACGGTTTCCTGGAAACTTATCGGCCTGACCCTCATACGTCGAACTCGACGGGAGAGTCGATTATATATATGTGATAAAAAATATTTTTTTCGCGTATGGTGTATTTATCTTGTGCACTGGAAAGGGTTATTGCATGAGGAATAATGAAAGCAGAGATTGGAAATGAAATGGTAATCTTTATAACATCAACAAAATACAATACTCGCCAGCGGTGTGAAGTAGGTAAACCACTGCTAGTGGCGGACTACTTAAACAGCATATATTACCCCCACTTATAATAGTGTCGAACGTACCCATACCCATTAGTGTTCATAGGTAAGGTATATAACAATTTATGGGTAAAACTTCTCAATACCAGATAGAGTGTATGTAAATCCAAGAGGGGACACTGAGGTCAAACCCAAGTTGCAACAATCGGTTTCATTCTTGAACGTAATCTTCAGGAAATGTGTATTGTCTTCTGGTTCCACTATTTATACGTGCCAGACAATGGCGCATTATTGTTAACAAGTTTTATTGTATTATTCTAACAGTTATTTGGGTAGGCCTTAACAGTTATTTTTAAAAATTGTTCTAAAATCTATTGTGTAGAAATAAGTGTAGACCTGAATGCGGTTATTTGTAACCTATTGTATAGTATTGTTTGTTAACGCGTTATCTATTATTGATTATTTAATATATTCAAATCTACAAAATGTAATACAGTTGTCGCCCTGAAGATATGTAAAATGTATATAAATTGATTATTGCTCTATTTTGGAACTAAATGCCTGCCAACAAATATCGATTTTCCACATTCCTTTATCTATACCTCTATTCTTATGTTTCTGGTGGTTCTAAACCCATTTCGGACACTGGAAACCCACCAAAAGTAGTCTTAAGTGTAAAATGTATACTATTTTGGGGAATCTTCTCTCTTCAATGCAGATCAGGATTTCTCGAACAAAACTCCAAGTTTTTATTTAAATTTGTTAATTAGGTACTTAAAATTACTCACTGACAACATGATGACACAATAATAATAATAATAATAATAATAATAATAATAATAATACCTTGGGATAAGAGAATTATAAAACGTGTAGCAGACAAATTTACGGAGGTAACAAAACTTGGCAGGGCAAAATCAGTAAATTATATCAAGCAGAAGCTCAATTAGTCCCTTTTGTTGTTGGTACACTTGGAAATATTTCCAGGAATTTCCGTGTTTCACAGCAGGTATTAGGGATATCTGACATCATCGACATACCAGTGGTAGCACTCTTTGGAACAGATCACGTACTAAGGAAAGTGTTGTGTCTTTAAGTTGTGGTAAACAGCTGACCTATGATCATATCTCATGATCATTTCACCCGGCCGGAAAATAGAAGAATTGGAGAGAATAATAATAATAATAATAATAATAATAATAATAAAAGGTTCCGATAAACTCATTGAAGGTACTCCTGGTAGCCCATGGCTTAAAGAAATGCAAAAAAAATGTGAAGTACAGCTCACATATGACGAAGAGCATTATCTATGTAAAATAGGTGTGGTCTTATTGTTTTTTTTTACAAAAATGTTAACAAAAAAGACCCTAAGTTGAAAATCTTATGAAGCCATTTCTGATTTTAGGTCTCTTGTTGGGACCAGGAAGGAAATGTGTATACAACAGAAATCGAAGGATATAATAATAATAATAATAATAATAATAATAATAATGATAATAATAATAATAATAAATTAAACTCAAAATTACAGCTCACACATTGTACACATTACGAAATCTTACTGACAAGTGCAGCTCACACATTTCGAAGAGCTTTATCTATGTAAAACGTGTGTGATCTTAGTTTGTTTTTTTGGGTTTTTTTTTATGAAAAATAATCAGTGAAAAATGTTATGAAGACATTTCTGACCTTAGGTCTCTGTCTAGGACCCTGAAGGAAATGTGTATACAACAGAAATCCAAGAAATAATAATAATAATGATAATAATAATATAATAATAATAATAATAATAATAGTGCCTCCTTATTGATATGGCAGTCACTGCCGACTGCAATGTATCTTTGAAGATATTCAAAAAGTTGTCAAAGTACAAGGACCTTGAAATAGAAATCTCGAAAATGTGGCATATGGGACATCAACAATCCCTGTTGTAGTTGGAGCCCTAGGACTGGTTGGAAAAAGATTCCAGTAGACTAATTGAAGGGATTCTGGAAGTCCATGCCTCAAGGAGATACAGAAAATTGTTCTGACAAGTACAGCCCACACCTTACGAAGAGGGCTTTATCTATGTAATCTTTTTTTTTTTTTTTTTTTTTTTGTCAGTGGAAAGTGTGGTGACGCCATTTCTAACCTTAGGTCCCTGGGCGGGACCGGAAAGAAATGTGTAAACGCCAGAAATCAAAGAAAATAAAATAATAATAATAATAATAATAATAATGATAATAATCCTCTCCATCTTCCCAAATATACAAAGATAACACTCATTCAGTGACATTTTTACACATGGACCTCACAGAGGACTTGGTTATTAGGCCCTTAAAATTACTATTTAGCAAGACGATACCACACACAATAGTAACAAAAGAACTGCTTTGAACAGCTCATGTGCTGAAGAAACTGTTGTGTCATCCCCCAGTTAAAACATTTAAGAGTCAGAGAGCTTATCAAATCAAATAATAATAATAATAATAGTCAAAGCGCGATTATGTAGAAAAACCTGGGTTGGTGTCCGTCCGGAGTGCTGTAAACTCCCTTGGTGTGAAGCACCCACTAAACTTCAGTAATACACGTTTCAGGAGAAATTGTCTATCTGAGACTTGGATAGCTTTACCGCTAAAAGTTACACTGAAAAGAAAAAAAAATCTACGAGAGAAAGAAAATCCCTATATCAACAAATTTACTTTCATTATGAAATAACACATTACAAATGTAATGGATCAGGGAGAACTCTGTGAATCGCCTAACGTCCGGTTCACACTTCTCCCGGTCTTTGGAATACGAGTAGAGGTTTATAATTTATTTCCTATTTCGGATTGAGTTTCTGTTTCCTTTTAATGTCTTCTCATTCTCTTTCACTCCCAGTGCCCCCCACCCATTCGTTTTAGTGGCATTATCGCCTTCCTTTTAGTACACTGATTAAGAAATCTGTACTGCCTACGGAAAATGTGCGGGTATCATGTGCAGATATTCTGTGCAGGTGTACTGGGCAACGTTCTTGTAACTGGGATAAAAGTGTTGCCTAATAATACAAAAACATCCTCAAGTTCTGAATGGACATTATACAGAACTATATGACTAGTTTGTACACAGTATTAAAACCAAGAAGGAAATAATTTGAAGTAAAAATCAAGTTTAGGATTTTTTAGGTCGATTCGCTATCTCCACTGTTAATTGTAATCAAATACAGACAACGCACATGCACGAAATTAAAAAAATATAAAATACAATTTCCAATCGCTCAGCGGCGACCGTCTGTTTCATGCTTAAACACATTATAAGTAGGTCTATTGCATTATTCTAACGGTTACATTATTTAAATTATTCTGGCTATTGTCCTCATGCTTCAAATCTATTCAAATGTGTCGAAACTGTTCAGCATATATTTCTATATTGGAGGATTGATAATACAAGGTGTCCCAAAAAATTGGCATCAGTTCGCAGGACAATGATTTTGGCAATTCTTGTTGAAATAACCTCAAATTTTCACAGAATGTATACAAGCAGATCTAGTTTTTTTATATTTAATGTTTTATTTTTGTTATCTCAATGAGAATTTACCAGAGAAATGGATCGGTCGTGGTGGAGATGAAGACAGTTTTCTGATAAAATGGCTGCCGCCATCAGCAGGGCTGTCCCCGTGTGATTTCTCTTTTATGGGTATATGTAACCCTCTCTTTATGCTATCATTGATGATCTCAAGTCGAGAATCACTTCCTCAATGGATAATGTTACCGGAGACATGCTAGAGTATGTTTGTCAAGAGCTTAACTACCGATTTGATGTGTGCCGTGTCACAGGCGGTGCACGAATTGAACACTTATCAAATCGGTCCCATAATAAACTGATGATGTTAACCACATAAACTGTTTGATTTAATTGAGCTAGTCTTAGTAGTTTTCAAGATAGTTGCTTTTAAAATAATGTCAATGTTTTTCGAACACCCTGTACATAGCAGTTCAAATTTGTTTCTAACGGTATTTCTTGTTTCTTAATTTTAGTTTTTGGAAGACAACTTTCGCTTGTCCAATATGTCTTCACGTATCTGGCTCACATTTTTCCGCCGCCTATTTTAACACTTCTCAGATTTCTGCACTTGATTCGATTAAGTCAGGTGACTCTACGAGGGCTATTCATGACATATAGCACAATATTATCTACCGCGTGGTGTTTTCTGGTGACAAGAGTGGCTGAATACCGAGCAGGATTAAATAAATAAATAAATAAATAAAAAACAATACCAGTCATTGACCGAATGCCCCTTCTTATAGGGTCACCAGTCATCTATCACAATGGGTGTACATTGGCATTCATAGCTATCTTTTCAGCCAATACTGTGATGATACAACGTCGCTGAATACAGGGCAGATGGTTCTTCCGATGGAACCAATGGCCACGTGTCTGCGAGTCTTCATGTTGAAAGGCCGGTTGTGTTTTAACCAGGAGAGGGATGGACTCAGCCAGGTCAACTTGCCAAAATTCGCTACGTATGAATGGATAGCTTCTCCGATTTTCAAACATGTCGATGGCCCTTTTGGGGAGCTAGGCGGCCCTACGAACAAACCCCGTCATGAGTGATGATGCTGATGATGCCAATGATGATGTTGATGACACGATTCTGACATCTCCGGTTTGGCTTACGGCCACATCACGTTGAAACACCGGTTCCCGTAAGATCGGCGAAGTTAAGCAACGTCAATCCAGGTCAGTACCTAAATGAGTGAGCATTGACGAAAACTAAGTGTGTAAGCTTGGGTGTGCGGGTGGTGTATTTCAATTTTTAATCGGAGAGCCGATTTCCAATACCAGTTAGTCATATTCACTTATGCTCAAATACTCTTCGGAAAAATATGAATTTAAACTCTTCACCCCCAGCTATGGGTTAATTATTAAAACTTGTGTCACTAAATCATTATTATCTTAAAAAAAACGATCTTACAATTTAAAAAATATTTTCTTGCTTTAAATAACTTAAGGGTTGATAAACCATAAAAAACGACACAAACAATCAATCAAGCCTCCCATTCTTTGTTCTTTGGTTGTCCATCTTACTAAAGATTATATGTTTTATCTTTTCACAATTGATATTTAGTCCTTTCTTCTTGCTGTAAAAATAGATTTTCGTACGATGAATATTGATGTTATTGATATTCATGCTATAAAAATATCAGCGCTGAGTCCATTTGTAATTAAATAGAATCATTGTGGAGCATAATGGAAGATGATTTGAATAAATTCGTTGTCACCAATGAGAATACAGAGGTGTATCCGATGCTAAAATGTTAATTAGAGATAAATATGGAAAATGCGAAATTGGATAATGAATTGTCTAGTTAAACACTACGATACAGAAACAGCTATCAGTGTCGATTTGTTTCGTAAAATTACTGTCCCATCTTCCATTGATAGAGGAAATGATTATGTTCGTCGTGATAATGTTTTTTTTTTTTTATTTATGATCCCAATTTGATTCCAATTTCGAAAAGTTCAAAGTTCCTTCAGCTTTGAGAAATTTCTGAAAATCCGAGATAAAACATTAATATTATGCCAGGAATAGTATCTACATTTTCGTAGGTTTATTTTTTATATAATCCAGGTTGATTGCTCTTCGGTCTGTCTCTGTTTATAAATTCTACAATATTACAACAGTTGGAAAATGGCGGTAACACCTGTTAGGGTCCCATGTATCTGCCAAACAGGAGTTAAAACACAAAAAAATATATAAATTGATTTTTATAGTAAAATAACAGCAACACATTTTTGAAGAAATAACAATCATCAGTAATACATTTTTTAACAAAAAATATTACAAGCCATACATTTTTGAAGAATAAAAAAAATATTACCAGCAATGCATTTTTGAAGAAAAAATATTACCAGCAAAACATTTTTGAAGAAAAAAATATTACAAGCCATACATTTTTGAAGAAAAAATATTACAAGCCATACATTTTTGAAGAATAAAAAAAATATTACCAGCAATGCATTTTTGAAGAAAAAATATTACAAGCCATACATTTTTGAAGAATAAAAAAAATGTTATCAGAAATACATTTTTGAAGAAAAATATTACAAGCCATACATTTTTGAAGAATAAAAAAAATATTACCAGCAATGCATTTTTGAAGAAAAAATATTACAAGCCATACATTTTTGAAGAATAAAAAAAATATTATCAGAAATACATTTTTGAAGAAAAAATATTACAAGCCATACATTTTTGAAGAATAAAAAAAAAAACCAGCAATACATTTTGGAAAAAATGCATTTTGAAGAAAAATATTAAATAAATTTTTATACATTTTTGAAGAATAAAAATATTACAAACAATACATTTTTTGAGAAAAAAAAGGCAATACAATTTTTGAAGAATAAAAGATATATTATGTTCTGTGATGCAATACAGTCTTTTTGAAGATATATATATATATATATAAAAATATATATATATATATATAAAAAAACCTCATACAGCATATATTTGAAGCATAAAAATAAAAAATAAATATTTCGGCATTAAATAACCAACAGAGTTGGATATGACGCCAAACAAAATAGAGCAATGGAGCAAACAATAAATAATTTTCCTTTTTCTTTATTAAAATATTCTTTAAAATAAAATACAAGCTTATATATTCATTTTTGGAACATAGATAAATAAAATTCTGCGGGTTTTAATATGAAAAAAATTTCGACAGTCTCTTGAATATTTATTACGCTAAAACCTGTTTTTGAAAAAAAAAACAATAAAAAAATTTATTAAAACAAACCAACGGGATTTTCAAATCTCTTCCCGTTTTATTTTTGAAGAAAAATTTTAAAAAAATATATTACCAGCCTCATGTTTTATACAATGAATGGAATATGTATTTTTTGTTCGGTTTAATGGATCCATTTTTTATAAATGTGTCAACTTGAGAAACAATAAAGAACAGTATTTAAAAGCGGAAGATAACAGAGATTGGCATTATATTGAATTTTTTTTTTAATTTAAAGTTTTTATTTTATTTTTTTCTCTAATTGGATATTTTAAAAATTATTGTCTGAATCAAGATACCTTTTCAATGGTGTTTCTTCAAAATACAGAGCCAACTTTTAAAAATACTAAGCAGATCAAAACGGTCAATGTCTGTGTTTTAGGCTATAATATCGAATATATATATATTTATATTTATATATATATATATATATATATATATATATATATATTAATATATACAGAGATGGCATAAATGATATCTGTAGTTGAACAGCAAGAATAATTTTTTTTAATTACAAAATATTTTGTTTTTATTCCATTCATAAATCAAACCAACAGAGTTGGATATGACAACAGGTTTTAGCAAACAAAATCAAGCCAACTGAGCAAACAATAAAACCCAATAATTTTTTCAAGCTTTTTGTTTATTAAAACCTTTATATAAAAAAAATAAAATACAATTAGTTTTAATAAACTTATATATTATTCATTGTTTGCAATGAACATAGATATAAACTTGAATAAAATTCTGGGTTTTTCAAATATTTTTGTAAAAAAATTTCGACAAATCTTTTGTACATAATTTTATTATTGCTGTTTTTTTTAGAATATTTACAACAGATTTTAGCGATTGCTATTCAAAAAAATCTATTTTCAGAATTTTTTCAAGTGCTATCATATTATGCAAAATCAGTTTGTTTAAAACTCATTTGAATTTGGCGAATGGAATAAAACAAACCAGACGAGTTTTCAACAGGAGTTAAGAGATGCTTCTACGATCCCCAAAACTCGTTACCGGATATAGTTTATCGTCATACACAGAACGAACATTTTTTATTCTTCAACTTAATAAATTAATTAGTGGATTAATTACGCTACCTAAAAAGAACGACATATAATATAAAACGATATATAATTTCTTTAAGATCGTTTCAACTCCTTGGGGGTGGTATTTAATGCCATAATTTGTTTAATGGTGCCTATATCGGTTTGAGTTTGAAGAATGGGTTAATTTTAATTTTTTGTATTGACAGATATTGATGGAAAATCTTTTTTTTAATTTCATGGTAATTGTTCGGATGAGCTCTTCGCTATGGTACCTAGACTTTATGAATTAGATATTAGATTGGCGACAGTGTTATCAGTTCATAATTGACTTGGCTTGATGGAACCGTAAGTTCTATGCCATCAGTTTTTTCTCTCGTTTCTCGTTAGTGGAATTCTCTTACGGTTCTATGCTTTCCAGCCATCTTTGATCTTCAAAATTTTAAATGCAATGCTGATCGTTATCTTCTGGCTTTAGTCTTCTATTCTTTTCGCTCCATAATATTACTCTTGTTTTCTTGTTATTCTACACTCAGTAACCACTTGTGTCTTAGTGAATTTACTGTTATGTATAGGGTGATATGATTGTTTAAAATCTGTTTATCTTAAGTCTTTTCCTACACAATCCTGAGGGTAATGAACTATGCATGGGAGGAACGTTTCTTTGTTAAAGCATCATCAACATTGGTTCTTATTTTGATATTAGTTCTTGGGCGTTATGACATTCTGTCACAACATCCATGTTGCTTTTATATGCTACGACCTTTACTTATACAGTATAAACTAGAAACAAAGAAATAGCCTAAGACGACGAGATTCGAATTCCCTTCTTGTATCCTTTCAGTGTCTCCCTGACATGGACAATGCAATATACATTTGTTAACGGAGACACCTCTATGGGAAAAATTCAAATATAAGAGGTCGGGAAACAGTTTATTTTTGCTGCCTTGGAATTCCCACACTAGGTATTTACTCTGTCTCCCCAATACGATGAATTGTGACACGACGTCTTTTTTAAAGATGGGAATCCGAGCGCGTACACCCGGGCCAGGAACAAAAATTGCTCGCTGCCCTCGCAACCGTCGGTTGCGCTGGCCTCAGTGCGAGCACATATCCCTCTCTCTGTTGCAATGAGAGGGCGCTACCTCGGGCAGCTGTTCCCCAGGGCTGGTTACCTCTCAGTATAATTTTCCTCAGTTGCGACTCTGTCCTTTGATGGAGACATCTCTGAATGCACTCTGTCTAAAGACAGAGACGCGACTGAGAGATGATAAATAATGTGTTACAAACTATTCGAGAGAGACGTTTGCACGCTACAATTATATATTTCATTATAAAAAGGAAATTATATATTTGATTATAAAAGAAAAGATTCCAATTTATATTCGATGCATAATCCATAAGTCATTCGATATATTTAAAAAATATTTTACGAATACTCGCCCTGAGAGCTACCCAATTTAGAGGGTTACTGAAGGAGGTTGCTGTGTGGGCGATAATAGTGACGTGAAAAAAGCGCAGAATATGAAAAAATGTGAGAAAGATAACAATTATCCCTCAACGTGAACAGGTTAAAACTGTAGCGGTCGGGAAAACATACCCTTGGGAGTCGGTTCCACCACGTAGCCGTTAGGGAGAAGAAGCTATTCGGGTGGAAATTCATTCTTGAGGTTCAGTTTAGTGTACATGACATGACGGCCTTAGCTGTGAAAGGTGTAATGAAGGATTGTTGCTCGCTAGAACATTTTCCATGAATTAATCACCCACACGGCCGCGTATACACTTTTGAACTTGTGAAATACTGTTCAAAATATGTCGGTAGGAATACTTGCATCAACATTAAATAGTAATATGCGTGTTGAATTCTGATAGATTTCGGAGTACTATAATTCATATAAATCAGTTTAGACGC